>WAAB01021661.1:126851-143616 GCA_013389865.1 Piaya cayana | reverse complement strand
AGGGGTTGGAGAACAGGCCTTATGAGGAGCGACTGAGAGAGCTGGGGGGGTTTAGCCTGGAGAAGAGGAGACTGAGAGGAGACCTCATTGCTCTCTACAACTACCTGAAAGGAGGTTGTAGAGAGGAGGGAACCGTCCTGTTCTCCCAAGTGACAGGGGACAGGACAAGAGGGAATGGCCTCAAGGTCCTCCAGGGGAGATTTAGGCTAGACATTTGGAGGAAGTTTTTCACAGAAAGGGTCACTGGGCATTGGAATATGCTGCCCAGGGAGGTGGTTGATTCACCTCCCCTGGAGGTTTTTAAGGCACGTGTGGACAAGGTGCTTGGGGCATGGTTTAGTGTTTGATAGGAACGGTTGGACTGGATGATCTGGTGGGTCTCTTCCAACCTGGTGGTTCTATGATTCTATGAATAGTATATCCTCATGACTCAAAACATATGATAGAAAATTTGAAATGCCTGTAACTAACCCTGTGACTGAGCTTTGTAATTTTTTGAGGTACTTTCTTTGCCCCGTTGATTGCTTTTTGAGCTGTCTTTGATATATGACAATTTTGTTTATGTGTTTGTATTGATGTGCATCATCTTTCTAATCATTCTTATCTTGATACAACCCCCCCAGGTTCCATGACCTTTATCTTGAAGGGCAGGCAATATTTTCTCTAAAGGTTGCATATATTCATGGAAGATACTAATAATGCAGAACTAAACGACATTCTCTAAGAAAGTCATCTGCAGCAAGTGACTTTTATTTTTATTACACATGCACACTGTCTCAATTCCTTGATCCTGCAAACACTGGTTTTCCTTCTGTGTTCTTTTATACATCTGTATTTTGCCAGTTCTGACATCAGAGTTACTGGAAGCATTCCTTTGTCATTTTTTGTTGTTGAATAAAATGTCACTGGGTAGTCAATCAATGCTTAATTCATACATTGTTATAACTTAACAGCATTGTTATGAACTAGTGTCCAACTACAAATACTTTCTCATTTTGATAATAATTCTTATTAATTTGTTTTTGAGGGCTAACAGTTGTATGTCTATCAATAAACATTGCTAAAATCCAGTTGAACTCAGCTATTAAACTTCAGCTCATTTGTCACATCTTCTATCCAATATTTAGCAAAAAATAGTTTTATTATGTATAATTGCAAATTGATATCACTTATGGGGGAGTCAGCATGGCCTCGATAACCATGGAGAGGAGTGCAAGAGTAAACAGTGTGTGAATAGAATACCCCAAACTGAGAGGATTTTTGCCCTAAAACTAGTAGTGCTAAAGCAGAATTTAGAAAGGATGAAGTTTGCTTAACTAGACCATCATCTGGCTTAAATGGTAACCAGGAAGTTACCCAGATAGTTTGGGGAGTTTAAAAAGAGGTAGCTTAAAAACAAGTGTAAAAAAGGCATGAGAACTTGTTGCAGTGGGATCATAGAGGCATCAAAATCAGTGCTGGAAGTTGCCGCATTGATATCACAACCTACATCCCAGATGGAGCCTCCTCTCTGCTAAAGGCTGTAGGTGTCCAGCACTTCTGAGAGCCACCTTGGTTATTCACACCTGGCTCTGGGAGGTCTTCACTGCCTGCGCATTATTCAAATGAAGAAAGCAAGAAAGGTATATACCAAGCTAGAGCCCCCACATCTCCCAAAGGAGGTAGTTATAGATGGGTACCTACACCCCATAAGAGGGAGATCGTTATATATTGCCAGCGAGTAGGCTGTGCTAGTGCAGGCAGCTGTGTGAATCCATGGGGATTAGAGATTTTGGGTGTTAGCAGTAGAAGGGTGTTTAGAAAATTGTTAGGTATTTGCTATAATTTTGTGCCTGGTATTGTGGTTTAGCTGTTCTTTTGCTGATATTGATCTCGAATGTATAGCTCACTGATTGCCAGTTAATTACATACCATTAATAAATCAATAAACCACTTCAACCCTCATTTCGTTTAAACCATGTGACTTGGCCAATTTTTTCCTGTGACTAAACTGTATGTAAAATTGAGGTAAAGGAAGATAATACATCCAGAAAATATGTAATGAATACCTACTTATTTAGCACACAATTCTAGGTAACATGTTTTTTTAGCATTGTGGCTCAGGACTAGCGTTTTGTGAGAGTGGAGTGGACTTATCTCCTCAAATGATCCTGTTGTTTTAGTATGTGGGACAGGCTCTGGTAACTCCCTCAGTATGGCTATTTTCATAAACCTAGTATAAAATAGCCATAATCTTTCTTCCAATTTAGAAGTTTTGGTCTATAATCAAAAGTATAATCTTTCATAGTATTTTAGCATTTGTTGTCTTGTGCTTCAACTACATTTCCATTAAAATTTAAAGTGTCTGTGAATTGAAAAGCCCACCTCAGAACATGCTATTCTGTTTGCTCTATATTGACAGCCGTAATCACTTTCTGCAGCATCTCAGTCTAAGCCATAGCTCTGGCAATCACTTTCTATGTTTTTTCTAGAAGTGACAGGTTTAAAAACAAAGAAAAGAAAATCCTATTGGTATTTATAGTGCCTCATGATTTTATAAAGTGAATTATAGTGCTCCTCACCCATCACACTTATCTCTGTAGCTAGTTGCACATCATGAGTTAATACAATTTATAAGTTTTTTTCAGTTAAGTTTATGTATAAAGTAAACAAAACCCAAACCAGATAGGTATTCCAAAGGTATTTAGTTTGTGAGTATATGTTATTTTCAAACACCTAGAGCTTAGAATAACAAGATTAATGCCTATTTTGAATCTTTACTGCTGTTAGTGGCACTGTGCTTTGTGTTTCAGCAATGCTACTCTCATTCATGCTGTGAACATTTTCTCTGGTGGGGTGATGTTGAAAGATCCCTGAGACAGTGTTGTGCAGGGAACTTCTTCACTAAATTTGTCAGTTCTTATTCTAGATGAGTGTCTTGAAAACAGATTCCAGTCTAGGATAAGAAAATGCTTTAATTAGGACTGTAGTCATGTATTTCACAAAGACTGGTTCTGCAGGTGAGTGAGGCTAAAGCCATTGATACACACATGTTTTGTTGTCTTTAGCTAATGATTGTAAAGTATGAGGAGAATATGGGAATTCTAATGTTCATTTGTAGCAATAAGTTCTACCCATTAAATACTTTCAATAAAGTGTATTACCTTATGTAAAACCTTTCCCAGAAAACACTAGACTTTTGATTGCAAAAATACTTACGTTGCTCATCTGCAGGCTGAGACTTCAAATTGAAATAATTGATTAAAGCGTTAATATCTAGAAGGAAGAAAAGGGTTTGGTGCTTGTTCAAAGTGTATATGAAAAAAAAATGATATGCAGGCCCTGGGATGTTTGTTGAAAGAGTTGTATAGAACAAAATATTTAGAGTTAAAATATTATTCAGAAATAAAATGGAATTGTACGAACACAAGTGCTGTCATTTTGCTTAACATTTGCCTTTTAGACAGTTGAAGTTGTCTTCCTAAAAAAGTTACAGGTTAGAAAATTGAGAACAGTACATGCAGGTCCAATATTTGCCAGCAGGATGCTTTTCCTACTGCAAACCTTCAGACTTGATTTTGAAGCAGTTTTTCCAGAAATTCACCTTCACTCTGGATGGTTTAATGCTAGCACATGCTATGAAAAAGTCTGCTGTGTTTACTTTTATGATCTGAATAATCTACTGCTTGTGCATCTGCAGATTGACCCATAATCCATAGTGGTTTACTGGTTGATAGGAATGCTTGGACTCGATGATCCTTTTCCAACCTAGTAACTCTGTGATAATCAAGAGCACTTAGAATTTCTTTTCATTACTCATTGTCCTGTGACCACTGTCATGACTCCTCTGTTCTTACACTCCACAGGACAAATTTAGCACAACCTTGTATGCTAATTGGCAAAAAGACCCAAACCTTACAGTGTATGAAAGCAGAAATGCCCTTCAGTGATGCCTGGAACAGATTCCAGCTCAAGACAGGCTGGTGGGTAGCTGTACAAAGTCATCTTTCTTTAGCTCGTAGAAAGCCTGGAATTTGTAGTTGGGCCTCCTAGCAATTTATGGTGCATTTCACAAAGTTGCAGCTTGTGCACACTGCCTTGGAAGATGGTTTCTGGGGACTGCACAGGGAAGTGTGCGTGTTGACAGACGTATTCAACTTGGCAGGAGCTATTCAAACTCAGTTATTTGTATAAACTATGAGCATTTTCTGTAAAGCTATGAAATGGCTGTTATAGCTCAATGCAGATGGCATCACTACCTGGTTTTGGGCTTATGAAATGCATATATGTATATATATTTCCATAGCTAACGTTTTCTCAGAGTTTAACAAACTATTAGAAAGGGCATTATGGAAGATTTGTATGCAGTGTACATATTTCTGAGCCCTGAATTCTGCCGCTGGGGAACTGACACTGCTACTACTCTAAGGAGAAGCTATCAAGG
Source organism: Piaya cayana (assembly GCA_013389865.1). Classification (NCBI taxonomy): domain Eukaryota; kingdom Metazoa; phylum Chordata; class Aves; order Cuculiformes; family Coccyzidae; genus Piaya; species Piaya cayana. The sequence continues at coordinate 139,193 of WAAB01021661.1, read as the reverse complement.
ATAAAAATATTTAAAGTCCAAACATAAGCAAATAATAGATGTTTTATTTCACCTTCCTCCTTTTCCATTTGCAAAATATTGGAAAATAGCTGATATTGTGAGTGTAGTGGCAAAAACCGCTGAGAAGAAAAAAGGATCTAAGGAAAAGTGAATAACATTAGTACTGTACTTTGTATTATATCTTCATCTTAACCTGCTGGAATTACAGTTGTATCATGGCTCTCATAATGGCAGGAATTTTTTTTGCTAGATTAATGTTATTTTCATTTCAGTTGTTACAGACTATAAATTGCAAGTCTGCATATTTTCTATAATGTTCTACCAGAGCAACTGGAAATATATTTTTGTATTGCATGCAATTGCTGTTATTTTTAATTTCCTCATCCTATAACCTGAGTAGATTCTAGATCCCATGTATTAATGTTTCTTATATTTAGGAGTCCATTCTCACCATGTCCCTAGAATACAGGCAAAAACCACACAAGAGAAAAATCATCTACTCCACGTTCAGTTAAGTGAGAAATCTGAATTTTCATGAGAATATTCCTCCATATTTCAAGCAATATATCAAAAGGCCTCAGTCCTGTGCATTTGTCATTTGGTCAATACAGATTAATTCTCATTCTGAGTTTTTGTGTATTGAGAACTCATATATATGTATAACATAATCCACAGATTGTTTTGATCATAATTGGTGGTTTGCAGTATCAGAAAAATGCAGTCGAAGTATGTGTTTTCTGGAGGTTCAGATGTTGCCACAAGAGATGCACAATAAATGTATTTTGTGGCATGACCTGGGCATTTCTTGCTGTGTGTAGCAATATACTTTATTGCCAGCCCTTAGTTACGGTTTCTTGCTCACCAATTTGGAATTAGTCAGAACCTCATTGAAAGCCTTGATTCAGCAATGACAAGAGGAAGGCTGTATATTGTTTTGTTGGTTTTAAAGGGCCTTTGCACAAATGGACATAATCTGATTAAAACACTTAGGGCTTAAGAAAAGCTGAATTTCTGATAGGAAATACCCAAGATAAGGAACTACGATTGAGGTAACTTTAAGCAGTAACTTTAACTTCATAGTGGTGTAGTTAAATTAAAATTTTGGCTATCTAACTTCTCAGCNTGTCATTACAGAAAACTTTTTTGGCTATCTAACTTCTCAGTTTCCACATTAAATAACTCCAGTACTCTCTCCCTATTGCCTCCTGTAGACAGAAACACAGTGTGAATAAGTAAATGGAAAGTCAGATGGTATCTGTTTTAATTTTGGGTGCTGGAAATAGAGACATGACTAATAATGCAGGCACAAATACAGTCCCTGGCCATAAAGGCTATATCAACTCCTGGTGCTTTTTTTTTCTCCCCCTACCCTTCTTTCCCATTAACAGAGTCATGATGGAAATTGTGGCACAGCCACATCTTCACTTGGGTGATTCGTACTCTTTTGGCTGCTACTGAATAATTCTAGAGTGCAGACGGAATGCTCATCCCAAATGAATGTTGCTAACCAATGTGTTATGCCACATGCTCAGAAAATGTGTTACTGAATAATTCACTATCATTGTGGGCCTTAAAGTTATTAGAAATATATTGATAAATATTTAGTTACTGTATACATTATTGTCACAGGCTAAGAATCACTAAAATCTTCAAATACATGTCAAATCTGTGTTTAAAAATATTATAACATGAAGATACAACATCTCTCACCTATATAGCTCAATATCTCTTTTGGAAAGTGGATATCGGATTGTTCAGCTTAGCACCCCCACCAAGAAGCCAATGTAAAAGCTTTTTATTTTAACATATTGATAGTAGTTGCTTCTGCTGAACCAGTATTTCTACAAGTGCTGTTTTTTTGAATGTTAGCCTGCATTATGGCAAAGGTACACAGCACTTGTATCTGTGCTATTCTGTAGATATGCAATACATAATATATGTTTATATAGACAATACCATGTCTCATTAATGCATATATAAAACATTGTATGCGAACATGACTGTGGCAGATGCATTGGGAAGCTTAAACCTGCTTGTAAGGTTTATGTATAAATATTTTTGTACTGGATCTATCACAGTGTAATAGTGGAGCATACAGATTGTGGAACATGGCAGTATCTTTGCTAAAGTATAAAATGACTTCTTGAGGTTTCTGGAGCTGAAATAACCAGCTAGAATTTCTGAATGCCAAAAAACTGCACAAGAAATACTGAGAAGACCAAACATCAGAAAATCTCTTTTATTCAAAAAAAACAACCTTCACATCTTACAAACCTTTGCTCACTGATGTTGCGACTACTGGAAGCAGAGACAGAGATGGACCACTGCTGAAAAAAAGATTTAAAGGATTCTAGCCAGAAGCAAACAAAAAGTTTATCTTCCAGGGTGGTGATGGATGTTTTTCTTTACAGTTGCCCCTTTCCATTTTGTTTGTAGATAGGGAAATTGGGGAATAGGTGGGAGCCAAGGTAAGAATGTGCGTCCTGCTGTGCAAGGCACCATATTCTTTGCTTGACTGTACTAGTGAGCCAGCTGGGAGTTATGGCTGTTTTTCCACAACCTTTCATTTCTAAGGGCAACCAAATTTGAATTTTCCACAGAGTTACCATTCTGCTTTTGCTGTCCCCTTGGCAGCAATGCTGTGCACATAATGAATTCAGGGTGAAATTAAGAACTGCTTATTAAACTAGACTACACTTGTTGCATTGCATTATGAGTAGTTAGCTGGAGAAAAAAGTTTGTATGAACTTGTGTTTTAATGTTGTCCTTTCTTGGTATGAGGTCCCAGTCCTCACCTCAACCACCAGTTTTTGGGTCTGACACTTTTTCTGCATTTTGGGATCTAAATCTGAGGATCACACAGGGAAGTACATAGAGTGTATTCACATATTTGATGAAAATAGGTTTTTAAGTTAATTAGCAGATGGCTTTTCAATTCCTCTGGAGTGCCTGATTGAGCAACTTTTCATTCATGTGAGTGGTCCCATGGACTTCAGTGTGAGTCTGTATGAAAGGCTGTGTGCTCAGGAGCCTTTTGCCAGCTGCTGGCAGAACTTAGAAGGGTATTTTCTCCAGTCTTTTCTGCAGATATGAGAATAAAAGATATCTGTATCCAAGAGGCAACGTGCTAGAAATCTCTATACCTTCCTAAGCGCAGTGTCTCTGTCAGCCTATTGTCTGCCATTAAGAATGAGGCTGCTGGCATCAGAGAAGCACAAAAAAGAACGTAAGGCCTATGGGCTCTACCAGCAGTAGACCTGTGAATTAGGACAGGATGTTGATTTTTTTCTTTTTCCACTTTAGAAGCCTTGAGTTCCTTGCCTATGTGCTATTAAGCAGTAAAAGCATATGTTAATAGCATCTTACTTTTTGATCTTCAGAGTGATTGACAAGTTCCATATGGCATATGCAAATGTGCTATAGTGTGGGAGAAACTGGAAATAGAAAGGCAGAGGTAAAGGAATGACTTCTTTAGAGTTACAGTCCTTGCATACCAAGACCAGCCAAAGTGGACGTCTTGCTCTTTGTGGGCTCCTGCTCGAGGAACATTTGCCCAAACCTACAGAATCACTCCTTTCTTTCAACATCACAGGCACAATGCTGCCTGTGTCAGAGCCGGAGGCAAACATAAATAGCTGCAGATATATAAAGGAACAAAGAGAAGGAGTCTTTTGAAGCCCAGAATCCACTTTGAATAATTTAGAGATCTTCCTTATCATCCTACTGTTTTTGTCGGCAGTTTAGATGTACGGATTCAGTGGCTTAGTTTGTCAGAAAGAAGGCAGAGGTTGGGTAATTTAAGCAACTCAAGTTTGGTTTTGTCTATAGCTCTTCACATGCAGTCTCCTCCCCCTCTGTTGGAAATAACCTTTTTTTCCTAAAAAACCCCCCAACTTTAAGTATTTATGAATTATGAAGCATTTGACATAAAGAGTGGTGTTTTTTTGGTGTTTTTTTCTTTTTCCCCCTGAATGTGTTTATTATAATGGTACTGAGCTCTCAGGAAGTCAGTGTATGGTTATAGAATTGCATTTTGAAGTTTCATGCAAATGACTTATTTCCCACAGAATACCTTTACTTACAGGGTGCATTTTGTACTTAAAATTACTAATCTGTCTTTTACCAAATGAAATAAGAATGCTTTTGGAAAAAAGGTGTGCAGAGGTTTGAAATATGCATGAGAGTCTAAAAACGAGTGATGACTTTTTTTTACTATAGATTGCATTGGCTTTCATGGAGATGAGAATTGGCTTTTAAAAGAGAAACCCAAATCCCCCTGAACACTTCATTTTGGGAAGGAGAGGGAGAACTGATACTGTCTGATAATTTGTTTTCATGAGATGTCTGCATTAGCTCTCAAATTATACAGCTGATTCGATGGAAAATTGCAAGAGGCTGCTCATTTGTGACTGACCCTGCCATCTAACAAGAAGATAGACCCTAGGCATAATTGGGTTGATGCTGATTTGATCGCACACAGAAAAAAAGCTTAAAATAAGTCTTAGATCTGCAGAAGCAGGGCAGTACTTCGTCCTTAAATTGTCCCTTCTGTTGGTTGTCACAGGCTTTTGCTGCACTTGATAGCTGCTTATTAGAAATCATATGCCTGGTTCAGTGGATTGAGGATAAAATTATTTTTAGTGATGCTTTCTGAATTATATTTTGTATATGTCTGGAGAAAGAAGTATTTACCCAACATCCTACCTCCCAAAACACCACATACTTTACTCTATGTAATTGAAATAGAAACAATAAAACTGCTGAGATTAGGCTCTCTGAAACTTCTCACTGCTGTTTTTTAAGTAGCCTTGCATTAAAAACAGGTAAAATATCAGATTTGGCTAAGGAAGGTAATACAAGTCTTGAACAGTTCACGGGGACTTGATACTATGGATTAGTTTCCTTCTTCACTGCAAATCCAAGAATGCATGAAATCGCAAACAGGTAATTTGTCTGGGAAGGAAACACAGATCTTATTTCACTGTGCATCTGTATATGTTTTGGAAGATGCAACTGGATGTTCCAAGGTTGCTGCACATATATGAAAGCAGGCAGCATAATCTAGGGTGTCTGGAAATCTTATGGGGGCTGGGCTGGTTTGATAAAGGAGAAAGAGAGTGGGAACTGGGAGGTGAGTGAGATGTGTTAATACAGCGCCTCACTGAGCTAGTGTCCACTGCGCCTGTGGAGTGCAGCCAGATAAGTGAACTGCCTCCGCTCAGCCACCAAATCTTGCTCGGATGCTTGTGTAAATGCAGAAGATTGCAATTTGCAACTGCCTATACAGGTGAAAATTTTATCCAAACACCCTGCTCTTTAAGGACTTGGATTTCATGCTTCCAAAAATGATTCTGAATTATCTGAAAGGCTCACAACTTGTGCTAATAATAGGCTTGTAGAAAGATATTTTGCATTAGGTTGAGAGTATTTTGTTGTATACAAACAAAACATTGCTCTAAACATAAACTGATACTTTAAACCACTATTATTCTGAGGCCTTATATATGACAATGGAGAAAATATTTTAGACTACTTCTAACAAAATCCCCAATGATGCTGCAAATAAAACTCAACTTTTTTTAGTATAGTTGCAGCCAGCATTGCTGTGCTTATGACAGACTCCTCCTTTTGATACGGGAGTAAATTTGCATGGCTGAGTTCAGCCCTCTGAAAATAAGGGCTTACAATGAATAAAAAACCAATGTACTGTACCCCCTTAATTACCATAGTTCTAAGACAGCATAGTTATAACATGTAATTAAATGTCATTGCATAAATGGAGCATGGGCTCTGGTAGGCACATCTTTCATCTTTTGATGTATAATGACATTCAAAATATTCTCTAGTACTCAGTTGATAAACAACTTGAAGAGTCAGGGTCTACAGAGCAGTTTGTTTGATTTTAAATTTGTAAGATTGGCACGTGGTCTCTTTTAACGATACTGCATTCTGATGTGATCCATTTATCTAATGTCATTAACAGTACATGCTGAATGTACAATTAAGCTTAAAACTGTCAATGTCAGTGGCTGTTAAAAAAGAGTTGATAAAAATGAGAAGAGGAACTGCTGTTTTGTAATAAGCATCTGTGTTGCTTTTAAGTCAAGAAAAAAATTCAATGAATTTCAATATATCGCTGTCTTCATTGCCAGTGTAATTCAATAAATATGTTAATTTACTTTAGTGAACACTGAAGAGAGTTGAGGGCTTTTTGTGTCATTTATTTTTGTCAGTACTGTTTTTTATGGGTTTTTTTTTGTTTTAGTTAGACTTCCAGCTTAAGTGTTGTAATAAAAATGCTATTAAATTGAAGTAGAGAAGAAATATTCTATATCTCAGTTTTTTAACAAATTGGGATTTCTTCATTTACTTGTTATTTTTGAAATAACAAACCAGCAAAGAATTAATGTATGCTTTTACCATTAACAGTTCTCCTCCTGCTTGAACAAAAAAAAGAGCAATTTAAGGTTGAAGAAACAACACAGTTTTCAGTCCACATGCAAATTTCAGAGCAGAGATTTCTTCTGACCATATTGTTGGTCTTTGTTATGAAACATGATAGATAAACTTCATGTATTTTAATCTTATTTAGGCATTTACATGTTCTGTACTTGCGTGAATCAAATATGGAACATTTTTTTTAAAAAACTCCTTGACATAATACCATTATTTGGTAGTTAATCCTATAAAATGATATGAGAAATACCTGTATTAATGTCTTTTTACAAGTGTTCTCTTGTTTTCTAATACCTATATTTGCTTTCCAAAGAAGGTATTAAAATACTGTTATGTGTAACCATACAGGAAATCCACAGAAATAATGGAAATAATGTACTAGTCTTTGCTGCTGTGTTTTCCAGAAAAACTAGTAGATGTGCAAATACTGGATAGGAGATGCCTAATTGTCAGCGTGCAGATTTGCACACTCCTGTGTGCTTTACCATCAACTCAGTTGCTGCATTTTGGAAAAGACCAAGAGGTAATTGCTGAGTGAGCAGAAATGAGTGCCTGCTTTGGAAGCACAGGATGCTATTTGGGGCATCTGTGTATTAGACTCGTAGGATGTGAAATCTGTTGAGAGACACTATCATTATTGCATCATATCTCTTCTGAGTGTTTTCTCTTAATAATTAATCTTCTTAGTTGATCGTTGTCTTCTGGATTAATCTTCTACATAAAAGCCAAGAAACAACATAATTATCAAAATATATGAAGTGTTTTTTTTTCTTTTGCTTAGATAATGGCTGTGGCTACTCAGACCATGTGTTAGAATATCTGTGTGGAAATAGTTATTAAAAATGTAGCCTTGTAAATGGACAGGAGAGATACAAACAAAGCTTTGATTCATAAAGCTGATCCTCACGAGTTAATATACCAGATAATAAAGTAATAACAGGTTTGCCAGTCAAACTACTTCCACACTGATGAAAGTTTTCAAAGGAGACAATACTGTGGCTCCATAAATTCTTTGCCTTGATTTTTGTAAGATTGATATTAACAGAGAGGAATAATCATTCGCAAAAAATGGAAATTACTGGAACTAAAGTAAAACCCTTTTAAGGGACTTGATGCTAGACAATCTTCTTCACACTTTTCTGAAAAAGACAGCATGCAAAATGGTGGGTCTGGCAGTAAGCACTGTAAACACAGCAAGTGAGAGTGAAGAGAAGATAATATTGCTTATGTTTAAGAAGGCAGAGAGTATGAGGCAGGCAAATGCATCTACCCAGGAAGTGTCATAGAAGATTGTCCTGGAAAGGTTTGCTTTGCTCTCTTTTGTTTTATTTTTGAAGGAGAACTAACTTTCTAGACAAAGGACATAGAGGTAATGGCATCTATTGGTCTTCAGTAAAGCACTTGGTCCATATAAGAAACTTTTATTTAAAATTCAGAGTACACCGTCTATAAAAGGAGTTGTAAAGTGGATACTATGTCTTAATAGAGTATGACAATGAATGGAATACTTGGACTGAGCTTACTAAAAGAATTTCTGAAAAGCTGATTTTCTAAAAGATCTCACTTTATATCTTGTTAGTGACTTTAGGACAAATATTAAGAGAGTACAGAGAACTAAGATAACTTCTTGTTTAAAGAGAAGACAAATAATCCACTGGAAATAACATGTGGCTCTAAGATATAGAATGTGAGCGTCATATGAATAGCACGAAGTGAAAAGTCATACAGTTGAGGACTATAAGCTTATTAGAATGTTCTCAGTTGGAAATGGCAGAGGAAAAGAATAGTCTAAATGTATTTTTCAAGCGTGAGATGATTGGTTATGTTTACGATGATGTTAACGTGAAAGATCATGGACAATTTTAATATACAAATATCTAAGACATGGAGGAAGATATAAACAAATAGCAGTGTATATAGCCTCAACAAGGCATCACTTGGAATACTCATGAACATTTTCTTTTAAATGTATTGTAGAAGTTTTAGTTGAAACTGGAGTGTGTGCAGAAAAAAAGCTGTAAATAGGATGAGAGAATGAAGCCTCTCATCAGTGAGGAAAGTAGAAGAGAACATCCTCTTTGATTTTGCAGACTAAGCTAAAGGGTTGATACCCAATATGCAAGTGGTACCTGATGATGCAGCTGTTGTCTCTAAGTATGTTATTGATTAAATATCAGGGAGAGAAAAGGGCTATTTAAGCTAACAGTCAGGATTAGTGTGACAACATATAGGTACTAATAGTCATAAGTAGGTTCAGAATTGTATTTAGAGGATCTTTCTGAGTCTTTTGGCTCTGGAGCTGCCTCCCAGGTAGGAATTTTGGAAGAAACAGTGATTGATGTCTGAAGATGAAGACTGATTTTTTTTTTCAAATGAATACTGTCATGTGCAATGCCTGCTAGAGGAAGTTACTTTCATTCCTCTTATCCTGTACTTAGTTTTAAACTCAGTTGCTATGATGTCCATTAAACAAAATTACACTTCTGTTAGTGGTCTCAGATGATTGTGAGATACATAGGTGTTTCAAGGAAAAAAATTGAAGAGAATCAATATCTCCTGCTGTTTATACTGTGTGCTTAAATGTATGTGACTATATGAGCTACAAATATGGCAGGACCTGTTGTCTGGCCCTGCATCTGAGAAGCACAGAGTGGTCCATCTCTGACTGATAGGCAGACAGATATGCACTGCCTTCTATAAGTGTGTCTTGAAATGCTGTAGCTCATGAACTATCCATATGGAATGTGGAAGAGGTTTAGATGGGATAAAACCATACCAAAGACCTTTCTAACACGTTATTGATGTAGGGCAAATGCCTGTGTCCGGAAGGATTTGGCAGAATGGTTTAATTTACCAACACATTCAGAGCTCTTGGGCTCTCTGTTAGACTGGGACTGTGGCTTGATGAATACCTGAAATATCAATTGTATTACTTTGTTATATCTGATGGGAAACAATAGATCAAATACTGCTCCTCTGCAGAATGAAACTTGGGTTTTTTTAAAAAAAAAACTTAGTAAGCTACTAATGGATAATATTTTCTTACAGTGTGCTTCATTTCACTTTACTAAACAAAAGAAAATTAATGTATTGAGCAGTAAGATTTTGTAAGATGTTGCTAATTTGAAAAATATGATTTTTTAAAACATCCAATTCAGTAAAATACATAGCAAACTTAGATTCTCTGTGTTTAGACATGTATTTTGAGATTTTTTCACATCTTGAATACAGGCTCAGAATGTATTAGGCTTATTTCTTACAAATAATACAGATTTTGATTCCTTTTTCTGTTTTACCAGTTACCTCAGGCTTTGTTTTCTTTGTATTCATTTTCAAATAAGCACCTTTGCCCTTCCCCCTTATATCCCCCATGTTTGACAGAAGCTGTTTGTAACCATTCATAAGCCAACTTAAATCTATCCTTTATATTCCTTCTTGAAATTCTTCTCCATGAAGCATACAAAATATATTCAGGGAACTGGACTGTGTTTAGTATAACTTGTCATTTTGTGTGGTATTGCCAAGACCTTACTTTGTGTATCCTTATCTGAAGGCCATAAATACTCACTTATAAATGTAATCTTCTCAGGGGAGAGTTTTTAAAGGTATTTGATATGTACATATAATATAAAGTTATATATGCACATATATTGTTATATATAAATATATACATGGAAGGGGGTTTTGTTGCATGTTGGCACTTCAAACATAATCTCTGTACAGTTATTGAAGATGCTAGGCACTAAAATTACTGACAAAAAAGATATACTGGAAGACTTATGGATCTCATAGCACATGTACCTTTCTATTGGTTCTTGGTGCTATTTAATATCTGCCTGCTACTGTGCAGGACAGTACTATATACAAATTTTTGACTTGGCCTGTGTTATGTTACATCTGATTTCTGCTTTGTTTTGATTTATTACAATTTTGACTTTAACTGCCATGTTATGACATTTGCCCATTTCTCTGAAATGGATGTGCTGATGGCCATTATTAAATAAGTCTCATGTTAAACAAAACTATGAAGCTCATAGTTTTAGCTGTTGGTTTTTTATACAACAGACTATAATTTTTTACCATTGTTTGAAACTAATATGATTATTTGAAGGAATGTCTTCATGTTTTGCATTTCATGTTCACTTGTAGTATTAAATGTTGAGACCAATAGATCCCATTGAATCAAGAAGAAACACTAGATATGTAAGAATGGTTCATCCAACTGATTCAACTGTAGCAGACACTTCTCTCAGATGTGATTTAAAAATTAACTGTTAGAAATTGACTATGATAAAAAACCATATAAAACCAGCTCTGATTTTCTAATAATAAAAATAAGACTTGAAAATTTATTTGAATACACTTTAAAAACTATATTTAAGAACATTCTGCTTAATGCTGGGAAATTAACAGTCATTTTATTCATTTGGAATAAAAATGCCTTCAACCTTTTAGGGAAAGCAAGAGCAAATTACAGCCAAATTTTCATTTCACAAGTCATCTTCATCCAGGATAAGCCAGGGCCCCAAGGTCAATTCTTCAATTTGGTATCCTATTTCCATAATGTTATTCTGCAGTGTACTTTCATTATTACTGGAGCAGTGCTCGCTTTCCTATTAGTTTTATAAATGGCTATGTTAATGCCTTTTGCAGACAAAACCACCTTTTGTTAATATCCCAGTGGATTTCTTAAGGATTAAAATATATTTTTAAGCCGCTATTGGTTCTATTTACATTTTTTCATTGATGATTAGCCCTTGTCACCTACCCAAAAGTGGCATTGTTCAAACAGAGATCGAAGCAGTTTTTAAGAAGATGCGTTGAGTGATTTTCTTGACTGACAGAAAGGAAATAATTAGAAGCTGAAATTTCAAAGAATCTTTGTCAAATTTGGTAATTTCTAAAGCAATGCAACAGTGGGGAGGAGGAGGGGATGTATTCTGGCCAGGGAATAGTCTTTTGTTAAGGCCTGGATTTCTGGAGATAAAACTGTATTCTTTGTCTTCCCTATGCTGTTAGTAGTAATAAGGTACTAGTTCAGCTCAGTTGCAGTACAACTGTTCACCCTGAAAATTTGCCAGTTCTGGTTTAGATAGTTAGATATTTACTTCTACACTTGTAATATAGATAAAATATTATACTGTATATAATGTCTAAGACTCTAAGACAAAAAGGGCTGCAAGGTATCTGCAGTGTTCAATAGTGTACATCCTTGATAAGTGGATTTGTGTTTTCTATGCAGCCAAAAATTGAGTAAGAAGTTCTCTTCACACCTTAGATACAATGGAAAATACCAGTACTTGGGAGTCATATTGATGGAATAATTTTTTTAATCTAGAATTTCTTTTGATAGGAGGATAAGTAATTTACATACATTAAATATAAGTTGATTCAAAAACATGGCGAAAGAAGCTATTGATTTTCCTTAGCCTACATGGATTGTAAACACTGTAGAAACATTTTAATAACTATGCAACTAAGTCCTCTTGATAATCAAAGAATCAGAACCACCAGGTTGAAAAAGACCCATTGGATCATCAAGTCCAACCATTCCTATTAAATACTAAACCATGTCCCTCAGCACCTTGTCCAACTGTCCCTTAAACACCTCCAGGGAAGGTGATTCAACCACCTCCCTGGGCAGCCTGTTCCAGCGCCCAATATCCCTTTCTGTGAAAAATTTTTTCCTAATGTCCAGCCTAAATCTTCCCTGGCAGAGCTTGAGGCCATTTCCTCTGTTCCTGTCCCCTGTCACTTGGGAGAAGAGGCCAGATCCCTCTTCTCTATAACCTCTTCTCAGGTAGTTATATAGAGCAATGAGGTCTCCTTTCAGCCTCCTCTTCTCCAGGCTAAACAAACCCAACTCTCTCAACCATTCCTCATAAG
>WAAB01021661.1:79978-126724 GCA_013389865.1 Piaya cayana | reverse complement strand
AGATCCCTTTGCAGAGCCTCCCTACCTTCCAGCAGATCCACACTTCCACCCAGCTTAGTGTTATCCTCAAACTTGCTAAGGGAGCACTCAATGCCTTCATCCAGGTCATTGATGAAGACACTGAACAAGGCTGGACCCAGCACTGAGCCCTGGGGAACATCACTTGGAACTGGCCTCCAGCTGGATTTAACTCCATTTCCCACCACTCTCTGGGCCCAGTCATCCAACCACTTTTCCACCCAGGAGAGCATGTGCCTGTCCAGGTCAGAGACTGACAGTTTCCGTGGCAGAATGCTGTGAGAAACTGTGTCAAAGGCTTTGCTGAAGTCCAGGAAGACCACATCCACAGCCTTTCCCTCATCCAGTAGTTGAATCACTTTGTCATAGAAGGCAATCAGGTTCGTTTGGCAAGAATAACACAGTAGTATTCTGTTTTGCTGTAAAAATTTACTTTAGAACAAACTATTTCCTTTGGAAGGGGTCTGCAGTGATCATCTAGTCACAGCTGCCTGGCCACTCCAGGGCTGACCAAGTTAAAACATGGTTTTAAGGGCATTGTCCAAGTACCTCTTAAACACTGACTGGCTCAGGACATTGACCAGCTCTCTAGGAAGCGTCTTCCAGTATTTGATCACCCTCTTGGTAAAGAAATGCATCCTAACATCCAGTCTAAACATTCCCTGTTGCAGCTTTGAACCATTCGCCTCTGTCCAATCACTGCATGCCAGGGAGAAGAGATCCCCTCCCCGGGAAGCTGTGGAGAGCTAGGTAACCTCTCAGCCTCTTATTCCAGATTAGACAAGCCTAAAGCCCTCAGTCCTTACAGGATATTCCTTCCAGCCCTTTCACCAGCTTTGTTTTGCTCTCTTTTGGGTGCATTCAAGGACCTTCACATCCTTCTTAAATTGTGGGACTCAGAATTGCGTACAGTATTCAAAGTGAGGCCACACCAACACTGAATACAGTGGGATAATCGTCTCATCTGCCCTGCTGGCTATACTGTGTTATGTCCAAGTTAAAATGTTTACTAAGTGGATTTTTGTAACAGAAGATACATCCCTGAAAACAGCTACCCCAAATGACTCTGTGTTTAATATCTGAAATGAGTGATAAATGTTTGATACCTGACCCTGACCTGCTGCAGCTGGAACGAAAGGATTTGCCTTAGTTCCACCAAAACAAGAGTGTTCCTTTGGCTTTATGCAGCATAGCCCCTTCTTATGTTTTAATCAGGGCTTTTAAAAAAGCAAAACCTTTCTCAATGTCTTTTTATTTTTGTGCATCCTGACATATTTGTAGGTCTTGGGGACATATGGTATAGTAATTTGTCATGGAGCTCAGGCATATCCGACATATTGCCTCTGATGAAATTATTTAGGTTGAATTATTTAGCATAAATCCTTAAGTATTACTATATAGGACAACTTAATGGTGATCCACTCATTATAGTTTGCTGTTGTGTCAAAGTCAACTTGAGACAAGTAGTCACTTTGAAACAACAACAACAAAAACATAACAAGAACATTTTTATTTAAATATGTAATAGTAATCCAGGTTTTCAAGGTATGCTGTCATAGAGCAAAGTTTAGAGGTCCTTGAAGTGATGGAGAGTTGAACTAGCAGCCTATGCTGTACTGATGGAGCAAGTGGAGATCCTAAGCATATGTGCATAGTCTCAGAAAGACTTATTAACACATGTGAAGGAGAACGCTCTTGTTAAATTGCTTCTGTGCTTCCCCTGCATGTGTTCAACTAACTCCAGTGCACCATTTTTTTGGGCTTTCCCCAAATGTCCTATTCCTAATTAGGTGCTGGTGTGAGCATCTGTCGTTGGAGATACGCTCTAGGTTCACCTTGACCTCAGTTCAGGCACTCTGCTGTGTGTGAGTTAAGAACTAGCAGTCTCCCAAAGTCAATGCAGAGAGGTACCACTGCAGAGTGTAATTCATCCTACCTAAGATTTGGAATATCTTCTAAATGTACTCTCCTCTCTTTTTCACTTTTGGAGAATCTTGTGTTGGTGAATTTCCCTGTAGTGTTCTTTATTTCTTCTGTAAGTCTCCACAGGCCTTGCAGCTCTCAGTGTATATATGCCGTCTATTAGTTAAGATACTTTATATTAAGAACTGTCAGAGAAAGGAAAGCAATTTCATATGATTCCCAAATTAATGGCAGTCTGCTTGCACGTTGGTTGCTTTCTGTTGGCATCTGGGTCCTAGTATAGACTGCCATTCTTAATCATATTTTAATTTTCAAATAAATTGCTTTCATTATCCTTTCATTTACAATACCATGTGTGCATTACTGCTCATTAATGTTTGTCATCTACTTTGCTGAGACTGGGTTTTTAAATAGCCATGGTTGCAATGCAGTAATTAAAGGTGATCCGTGTTGTTTTTGTAGAAATTATTCTGAAGCCTTCTTACAAAAAAAAAAAAAAAGAAAAAAGAAACTAATCTGAGAGTGCTGTTGAATTCAGTTTCTTAGCATAAGAAGCAGCTTAGCATTAAGTGCTTTGCCTGTAGGTAAAAAAGGGGGCACTTACAATGGTTCTACTAGAATGATGCCTAATCATGGATCTGTATGGGAAATGTATTTCTCTATAATTACTGACAGGCCTGTTGTTTCTGAGCATAAGATTTTATATTCAATATAAAATAAGATTTGATTTTTATATTTCTTTTCAAACATTCCATTCAAATGCCTGTTTATTGTTAGCTTCTATTCAGCCAATTCCTTCCTCCCTTTTTTCTGCCCCAGATACCAGGAACATGAAACAACTTGACAAGGATTTTAATATTACAGTTTTGGAACAGAATCCCTGTGGGACAGAAGCCAAAACAGTAGCAGTAACCTCTGCTCTGATCTTGGCCCAACCATCTTCCCTAGTCTGTACATCATAATATGATAATGCATTATGTATCTGCAGTTGCATCTAGTCTTTGCTTGCTTATGACACAGCCTGTAGAACTGATTTTTATGCACACTCAAATCTGCAGATTTCCATATGTGTGCCTATCTGATATTTTTATTCCTTTGCTCCTTAAATATATGTGCTCAGCTTTGAAAAGCTGGGCCTTGGGGATCCTAATATGAATGTTCAAAAGTAATGTCACTATTGATATGGCACAGGAGTAAAGGAACAATTATACATTATTCAAAGAGAATTTTAAATGGATTTTTATGATAGGAAACTCTTATGAACTACCAGAGAATTAGTTCTTCTTCTTGAAGTAATATTTTAAAAAGCCTCCTCAGGTGATGAATACGTCCTAACACAACAGTGCTTGGCTCCAAGAGTTGGTGTGGTCTTCCTGGTGGGACTTGAAACTTCCATGCTGCAACCATCTGCAGTGTTTCTACAACACAAAATGTGGTCATGACTGAAAATGTGTCTCATTTATATCAGGTTGCATTTGCTTCCGAGATGAAAAGATGAAATACTTTTGGCCTGTTGCAGTCTATGTCATCATTTGCTTTTAATGAACATTATTCATCTCTCCGTGACCAAAATCTTAATGCTCTTTCCTTGGCTCAGAGCAAAAAGCTAAAGGCTTACACGCCAAAACCAAGGATGTTCCCATTTTTTTCCTACCATTTATATATATTTATGGGAATATAGTGAATAAAATATATTTGGAAGCACAGGGTGTTATTTGGGTGTTGCCACACAGGTCAAAATAATGCTTCATAAATTATTCAAATAGTAATAATTTCAAATAGATTCAATTACTGATAAATGAACAGATTTAAATTAGTAATACATTTATAAATTTACTTATTTGAGTGGTAGAAGAAAAGCCTCAGGCTGAACTTTTAAAAATTTTGTTATTGTACTCAAGCCAATTGAAATAGATATAACACCTCTTCTCACTGTTCTTTAGCTGAAAAGTCAAGCTGGGTGAAAGCATCTCAGCTAAGGTTGAATTGACATGTTTTTATAAAGTTTGTTCTTTCATTATGGCTAATCCATTCATCAAAGCCTTGAGGCTTTATCCATATCGAGACATGTATCTGTTCAATTTAATGATTTAGATTTTAGTTTAGCCAAACTGCCTTTAGCACGTGCCCCCACTCTCTTTGTTAGCTCTGGAGGAAGCCTGTAGCAACTATGCTTCTAACTTACCTATTCAATCTCCTATGCAATGTTTGATGGGCAGAATCAGATTTAAAACTCTTTTTTTTTTTTTGCTAAACTTGAGCCATTTAGTATGAAAAGACGTTACCTTTTTTTTTTTTAGAAATAATACTTTCTCATTTGAAATTTCTCAGTTCTCTTTAAAAGTTAAAAATGGAAGATGAATAGGTGAAGATGTTGATTACGCTTCTTTGTGTCTTCTAAATACTTTGTCTAGATAGAACTGCAGGTGTACTAGTGAGAGTGGTGAGCTTTGGGAGCATATCTCAGAAGTTGTTTCTCAGTGGGAGGCTTACAATAAATTTAAATTTAGACACGTGTTTAACAGTAACTGAATACATTGGAGTTTGTGCAGAAACAGACTGAGTAACATAGTATCTTTCAGGTGTACTTGCAACCTCACATGCTTACCAATATTCACCTTAAACCCAAAGCTGAACTTTGTGTGAAAGAAAGAATTCCATGAGTGTAAAATTTGTTGCAGTGTATTCCTCCTTTTTTTTCTGGGCATGGATAAATATATCAAAGGCAAAACTTTGTAAGGTTATAGCTCTCTGGTTATTGTGGCTTAGGGATGGTTAGTCATTCTTTGGGATTGAAGAAAGCCATGCAAATTTCTTTTCTAATTTAGTCAATATTTTGTCAAGTTCTCTGATAAAAGGAATGCGTCTAAGCACACTTTCTTGCTTATTTACCACTTTTTCCTGCAGTGGGTAATGATATAATTCTGTATATGCTGATTATAACATGTAAATACAAAGACAGTTACCATTCATCATAATTCTAGATAGCCCCAGATTTAAATTTTGGTAACGAGATATTCAGAAAAGATTATTCTAACAAAAGAATCGTAATAAGAAGAGATGGACTAAGGCTTTGCTATTCCCTTCTAGCAGAAGAATAGTATCAATATTCTAACAGAAAATCAGATTCTGTCTAGAGATGAAGGCAGGAGACAGTAGTAATACTGCTAAAGAAAAGTAATGTCAGTTTTATAATTTTCTTATTTTGGTCATGGTTATCCAGGTTTGAGGAACATCCCACCTACTGTGAGAAGACTTCTCTCATTGCATTGAAGCTGCTGCAGTAGCTTTAGAATAAGCAACATATTTGAATTGCTTTTCAGTAAAGTAATAGGGATCTGCACAGCCCTTGTCTCCCTGCATGTGAAGTATCAGTAATGTCAGTGAATTGCTGAGAACCTGCCAACAATGTTAAGAAAAAAAATCTTGTTTATGTTGATGTATATTTCTGTTTGTTTTGTGATATTAAAATAAGCAGAAGAGAAAATGATCGATATTTTTGGTGGGGGTGGGGTTTGTGGTGGTTTTTTTGTTTTGGTTTTGGTTTTTTTTTTGTTGTTAACAGTCATCCATCCAGATAAGGTGAGGTCTAAAAGATTTCTCTTCTTCGTACCACATAATATGTCATTTTCATTTTGTGCTGCTTATAACCCTGAGTGTCACAGCTTTCTATTCTAGTCTGAATAGTCAATGAAACATTATGAATCCGATAAGAAAAGCTGGTCCCTGTTACTTGGCAACGGCTGTTAAGCAGAGCTGAGTGCTGTTGATTGAGGAGATTAGCTGCCATAGATAAAACTCCTCTTTTTCCTGCCCTGCTGCTTATCTTTCCACCCATAACAAGTTGCACCGAATATGACAGCAGTCAGTGGTTTAGGAAGAATATGAACTTTGTAGCAAAAAATTTTGTGCAAAAGACTCAGGGTGCTGACTTTAAAATGTTGAATTTTTTAAAATTTGCAGGTTATTTTCTTGACTTTCCCTTTTTGACTTCAGGGTGAACATTTCTGTTTGAGAGGGTGATGCTCCAGATGTGAGAGACATGGAATGTCCTGTTCCTACATCCTCCAATCATAAACACCAAAAATAGAAGAAAATATTTTTAACAGTTGTGCTTGGCTCTTGTTCTTATTGACACTGAAGAAATACATAAAATATGCTGTGAAATTACTGCAGCTACTAGGTACGCAGAATTTGGATTAAAACGTAAAATGTGACTATTTTGGTAGATGACTTTAGGAGAAAATGCTCTTGTAGATAAAAAAATTCTGAGTTTATATCTGGATGTGGCTTGGAAATCTTTCTAATTTCAGCATATTCAAATTAAATTTCATCACAGAAGCATTTTATTGGCTGGAAAATTAGACCTGAAATATGGCTAAGGATAGAAGCTGGTGCCTTTTTCCTTCCTCAGGACTCACCTTTCATTTTCCTTTTACTTTTTAAAAAACGTTGGCTTATCTCTCTCTTTTCATTACTGAGCGTGCTGTTCTGTTTACAGTTTAGCCTTTGGAGAGATCTTCAGTGATATCCATACCACCACCATGGAGCTGCTCTCCCTTTGCAAACCTTTCAGCTGGCAAGAACAGGAGTATAGACTTGGCTGGTTGAATAACCTGGGAATGGTAAAATCAGTGGCAGAACAGGGGAATGCTGAGGTGCCACACTTCAGAAAGGCAGTCTTTGTCCAGGTGAATAGTTGTCCACATAGTAAGTGTCATAAGTTCAGCAATATTATTTAAATATGTGTTACTATTTTCAGTAATCCAGCAGAAGTGTTAGAATAATGGATTTTGGGTACAGACATTTTCCCTCACATAGGACTGCAATCCCTTTTTGTTAGCGCTATCAAAACATAATAAAAAATCAATGGTTTCTGAAAAGCATTCAGCTGTAGCATAAGAGGCAACAAACAGATATACTGTTTTCTGTGTTTGTTTTATCTCAAGCAAGAATCTAGCACTTCATAAGCAATAGAGTATGGGGAGAAATTTAGAAAGATACAGTATCGCATTCATTAGTTAAGTATTACTTTGGTTGATATTTTTGCTAATCTTGTAGTCTTGACTTTAAATTTTTCCCTTTAGTTTTACATCTTTGATGAACAGGTAATTCTTCCTTTTGTCGCATGAATACTTTGTTCAATATTATTCTGATTTATTCTATCTTTTTTAAGAAGACTATATGCTGAGTATACAACTTCTGTACTTGTCCACTCAAATCGTAAAAGAATCTAAAGTGGTGAACAACTTAAATTCATTCCCTAAACTCCAGTTAAATTATGGCTTTTAATTGTATATGTTATTTTAAAAGGAACATTACAACTTCATAACTATGATCAAATGTTAAATATTTACTTGAGCTTGTATGTATTTGGTGAATAATTTAAGAAGAAATTTGGAGTTGCAGGTTTCACATGCATTGGAGGGTCTTCGCACCCATTGCAAAAGCAGAAAACCCTTGCTTTTCAGATCCATTCTTACCATAGTTTCAGACATTGCAAGTCCTAGAAGTTGTTATGAACTGAAACACAAAACTGAGAATTAAATTCTTCCAAAAGTGCCTCCAGTCCTATTCCAGATCACTGTTCCCATATAATTTCATCTGTCTGTGGGCTTATTTACAGAAACGGAAGACCATCCTTTATTCTGAAGGCTACTATGCTGGGAAAGGAATTTCACCATAAGGCTTTTTCCAAACTGCAGATAATCTCTTTTGCTTCTCTCAATGTCCTTTCCAAAATTTATGTCTCATTTTAAAATTTGGACACTATTCCCATACTGACCTCACCAGTGCTGCATACTGAATGATGTAATTTCTTTATTCCAATTTATTGCTGTCATGTTCATATATCTACAAGCCTTATTAGTAATTTCACGCTGGTATTGTCAGACTGACTGCTGCAGTCCGAAGGAGGAGGACAGTAACATTTTGTGCCCTTCAGTGACTGCTACTAGCAAAGCAACAGGGCAGTACTGAGGCCCTGTCACGTGGTGGCGGGGGGGATAGCTGTGCCTGGATCTCTAGTTCATTCTAATAGGAAAAACTTCCCTGGCTGCAGATTCTGATAGGTGATCCTAGGTATGTAACATCGCATTTAGCTATTTTAAAGCATCGTTTTCTGGAATACTGTCAGTTTTCCCTCCTTCCAGACTGTTCAGCAGAAACTGTCAGCATCCCTCTGTCAAAGTTTAAGGTGAGGTTCTCTGTGGTTCCAATGCCCATGTACAAGTTTCCAGAGCCAACTTGATGTGCCATGGTTTCTAGAAGTGTGCTGATATTTCATACTCAAACAAAGTGCAGAGATTTCTGAGATAGCTCCAACCGATTTTAATTAGTCCACAGGGTAAGACACCTTGTGAAGTTACCCTAGTGTATAAGGTTTCCCCCTCCTCTTCCTAAAGGAATGAATTTAAAATTTCTGCTGATGTATTCAGGTTGGGATACCATAATTTTCCATAAGTTTTGTAATACTTTGCAGCTAGGGAACAAGATGGAGAATTTTATTACTATAATTTCATGCACATATGAAGTCAATTCTATCTAGGATTGAATTAAATATCTCAGATTACAAAAGTAATCTGCTGTCTCAGTAAATATTGTCCTGCAAAGATGTAGAAAGCTTCAAGTTTGGCAAAGGTCAGAAATATACCGAATTTGCTCTAATTGCTAGATACCACATCTGATGAATGTGAATGGAATGGTCATTAGTCATGTTTTCATGAGAACACTGTCTCCTGCAAGCTCATAATAAATAACCCATAGTATGAGCTCTTGGCAGTTAGACAGCACAAGTTAAACTATCGCTACTTTGTTTTAAATACTAAATGAAAATTAATGAAGAAATCCATTTTGCTGAACATGTTTCCTTGCAGAATTATTTTTGCCTTGTGAATAAAGATGCAAGAGCATTCATACTCTGATCACACAGTGAAGATGTTGCCAGGACCAGAGAAGTTCTTGGCACCAGCTAAAACCGTAATGGGGATCCTTGAAGTGACTGAAGTACATCTCAGTGATACTTGGAAAATTAGTGTGCATAAACAAGCACTAGTATATTTGCATCTCATTTCTTCCATAAATAAATTCTTAGTCCCTCCAGTAACCCCTGTTCACAAATGCATATTGGGTAAACGAGACTTGTTCGTGTTTCATCATTTCCCATTGTTCTGGCTTCATTTTAAACAGTGCAAGCAACAGGAGTTCCAAGAGGGATCTGAACAGCTTCAGAATAGTTTCTCTGCTTGAAACTTGTTCTGATTCAGTGCTCATTTTTTGTCTTTTTCACTTCATTTTTCCCAATAATGTCAAAAATAATCAACTTTTAATGTTTTCCCATAAAGAACCAGATAATTCAGTGCTTAAGCATCCATGTGGCTACCTCCTTTCTTTCCTTTTTCTCTGAACTTCTCTAGTTTATTTATATATTTCTGGCAACAGTGTGGTCAATTTGGTGAAATTTTCTGTCTTCTGGGTAAAAAATAGCCTTTTTTGGGGGGGGTAGTAGTACATGGTTCAGATTTCTCACTAATGAAGATGCAAAAATGTGAAGTATAAACCTGGGTGTTAATGTTGCAGCCTAGTGACTAAATATGCTAAAGATAAAGAGAGTGCTCTATTGTAACCCTACTAAATAATTGACTTACACTTGTATTGAAAGTATTTTTCCTTTTGAAGAAGGTTTTATATGTTTAAGTCTTTCTTCTCTTTACTCTTTAGTACCACTATTGGCAAAAAAAAATTAAGGAGTTGCTATTCTAATGATTTTAATTGTAAGCTCTTTCTTTTTTCTTGGAGATGTCATAGCTCATAATAAATATGTAATTTTTCTTAGAAAAATCCTCTTAATATATTACAATTAGAGCTTCTTGGTTTTTGTCAGTTTTCTCAAGTTTGGATCACCCTCTGTGATCTAAAGGAGAGGCAGATGGTTTCTGTGGTTTACAAACTCCAGCAGTCATCTGGATGTGGAAGATTCTGATTCAGTCACTGGTTTGTCATCTTTTCTTGTCCTCATCGTGAAGCCACAAAGTACAGCTTTCATTCCACATGGTTACCTAGGCTGTGGAAAATTCAAGGTTGATTCTCTATGAAGTATCAAGTTAGTCAGGAATCATTCAACTGGAATGTTAGCTCTACTGGCAAAAATTAAAGACTTGCTTTCTTTTCATCTCTACTTTTTACTTTCCTTAAACTCCCTCCTGCCCTTTCCTCCCAAGGCATGGCCATTATTTCTGAGGCTGAGGTTCCTATGTACAACCTATTAAGACTGAGGTTCATTTCTGGTCTTTGAATCACAGAAAGTAGGCATTGAAATCTGGACCTCTCATTCTCTTAGCTTGAATAACTTAGGGGCTTTTTGGAAGCAAGCAGCACTTCTTTTCATGGCAAGCATGCTCTCCCCTTGCTTTGTTAAACTGCAGCTAGCTTTTTCATGCTTCTTTCCTTCCCCCTTTTTGCCGTACTCAAGAGAGAAGGGGTTTTTTTTAGCTGCTTTCTCTACAATTTACATATTTCTTTTTTAACTTAAAACCCTCTCAAGTGCAAATGTGCGTAATATTTTGGGACCATACAATCCACTACTTAAATTAGCAGGTTAGCACAGAAACTGTTCCTGAAATGGCATTTCCCCTCTGTTGAAGGTTATATACATTTTTTTTTAATGAAAGAAGAAGAGAGTCCTCCAGAACTTGCTCTAAGAATTACTACTTGAGACAAGGAGACTAAACCCCAGATGAGCTATTTGCTCTTGGACATGCTTTGGGATGATTTGGAGCTCTGCAAATCCCATCCCTGTCACAGTGTGTACACAACAGCTAACTAATGCTGCTGTTAATGTGAACATTTATCTCTTAATATAAGTATATTGATAATCATTAACATGCCATCCAATTCTTTCCATCAGCAGAAATATTCGAAGGTTTTAGGAATTCTGGGTTGAAAGCAGATCAGTCATTCACTATTTTTCCTTAAACATCTGTGTCCAAAGAGGTGAGAAGAGGCATTAAATCTTGTTAGAGTCCTTTAATAGCACTAGTAGGTGGTCTGGATTTCAGGAGAATTTACAAAGTTACCTTTGCCTTCCAGGCATCAGTTTATTTGGTAACTAAGGATGAGTGTATTTACTCCGTTGTTTGTAAGAGTATTCACTGCATGGTATTTTTTGTCAGATAAAAATCTTCAAGTTTAGAATGTCTTGCATTGTTATTTTCTGCTCTTTAATGTGTTTCTGTTATATTTACAGTATAAATCTACAAAAAGTATGCATTGTGTTTTACTTACAGTTGAGGTTTTACTTTTATTGCATAGTATTTTGTACCCCACACACTAGCCAAAGCAGAATACCGCAACATACTCCTTTTGAAATAATCTGTATGTTCTTTGGTTACTTGTCATAGCGCATTACTTCTACAAACAATTTAGCCTTTCTGCTCCTCCCCACCCCCACGTATTGTATTTTTTAATTTTAAATAACTGCCTTAAAAACTTCCACTTGCCTATCAGCCATTAGTGTAGGGAAGCCTAAGGGTGGCTGCACCTGTATGGTTGTGTATTCAAGATGATGTCAAATGAATCTGAAAGCAATAAATGTAGAAGGTAAATGATCCAGGACTGATCCCCAAGCACAAACGTGTCCACTAGATGCCACTATTACTGCTCCAAAATGGAAATAACAAAGGACCACTGAGGCTGCACAGAGATAAGCAAAATAAAATGGTAAAAAGGTTTTCAAAATTTAACACGGGGAGATTGTCTCCTAGGAAGGCTGCATTCTCTGTGGAGCACTGCAGGCTTGCAATGCAGTTAACCATGATTGCAAGCAGCAGCTTTTCTGATGAACTGCTGCAGTGAGACTTGTAAGCATTTGCTGTTTGGAAGCGTTGGAGTAATATTTTCAAAGTGTTGCATGAGAAATGACACTGTTGAAGCTGCCGTTGCTGTATCTGCAGGACATCTACTTCACTTGCACAGGGAATTTAGAAGTAGAGGTATAAATTATGAGGAAATCTTTTTTTACTAAATAGAATATTAAAAATAAGCTGTTTGCTGAAGAGCTTACTTGTAAATGGTGACTGTGGATTTGTACACTATGTACTCCTGGTGTGGAAATTAATGTCCTGTTCAAGGAACTGTAATGTTAATTTTTTTTAATTATTTTTTTTATTTGGAAAAGGATTTTGAAATCGAACACCTTACTGGAGAGAAATACCAGGGAGATAGGAGTAAAATACTTTAACAATTTCCTCCGTGCTTCCTAGAACATTTAATGTCTGTGACCTTGAAACTTTTGAGATGCAAATATTATGCTTCTCACTGGAAAATTATTTTATCTTTCCAGAGGCAGCTCAGGCTCTAACCTTGGATTAAAGGGAATCGGGCACTGGCCTTTTCATTAGTCCTGGACTACTCTTGCCCTTTACAGTGCCTTAAACCAATAGCTTGCAGAAGGAGTGTGAAGTAGTGTCCATATTCAGTAAGAAGAATCCTTTTTCTCACAGAAGCTTAAGTTGCTGAAGAATAATCTGCAGTGAAAACTCCAGAAACATTAGAGGAAGTTCTCTTCTGAATGCAGGAGCAGAAATGATTCTGTCAAAGGTGGCAACAGATGTTGTTTGACACACCATTGGGTCTGTGGGCTTTCTTGTCTACGTTACGCCACAGGAACAAAGCACAATGCCTGCAATATGTAAAACTTACCTTTTATACAGGAAGTTTTAAAATTTAAAAATTTAAATCTTTTAACAATGGTCAGGTTGTTAGACCACGGGAGCTGAACTGTTGATCAACTCATATATGTAAATATTGTCACTGCCTGGAGAGCCACTTCTTCTCTGGCTGCTGCAGGAAGTTTGAAGAGCAGAAGAACTGGGTGTTTCAAAGCATCAGCTAGAAGGCTCCTTTGCAAAGGTCACTTGTCAGCACCATGTGAAAATTTCACTGCATGTATCTCTAAATAATTAATTGCTGCAGAACACAATCTTTTAATTTATGTCTATCAAACTTCTGTCAGCCTGCAGACAAAGTCCAGTGTCTGCACTAGTCCTCATAGCTCAGTGGCAAAATACGCTTGATGATAACTCATTCTTTTTTGGCTGGTATTATTCAAAACTATGCCAAGTCTTCTACACATCTTATTGTCAATTGTTAGCCATACTTTCTGGTTCCAGGATAGGATAAGTTTCTCTAGCCATGGACAATTTATTATACATTAGGGTTTTGGGTTTGGTGGTTTTTTTTTACAGGAAATGCTACTTTAAAATAATTGAATGAATCAACTGTCCACAAATGGTCTTGCCTTCAAGGTAAAGGTGATCACTCAGCGTAAATTTCCAAAGACTTTTTAGTACCTGTTAAATATATAATGCCTTTCTGCCTTACCAAGTGAACATGCTGGTGCAATGAACTCCTTTAAACCATTTCAAACTATATTTTTTTTGATAGAGTCATAGAATGACAGGATGGTTTGGGTTGGATGGGACCATAAAGATCTTCCAGTTCAAAACCCCCTTCCATAGGCAACATCATTCAACCTGGTCTTGAAGAGCAATCTGCTCTTTTTGAGCTCTCCTCTTACATAATTCAATATCTAGACGTCAGTTATGTATGTAATGTGGTGTTTCCTTCCTCAGTAGGTAATAGAGGTCATAAACATCCACTAATACCTGTCAAATAGGCAATAATGATGAATTTAGATAGAGGGTGTTCCATTTGCTTCTAAACCTCTCTCAAAACTCACCCTTCCAGAATCTGTGTTTTGATTTGTTCACAGTTTAACCTATCAGTTGTAGGTTTTTTTTCAGTAGGAGTTAATAAATATTCAGTGTAAATACATGGAGCATGCCCCAGGGCATTGTTTCTAATAAAAGGATCATCTGCCACTATGTGAGATCTTATTTGGGCACCTGTGATACATTGGATTTGTGTCTTTTAATCTTAACATCTAACTTTGTAATATATTTGTTTAAATTCAATATTTTAAATAACAGCTTGTAAAAAATTACACATGCATTTTTTTTTCTCAAATATTAAACCTATTGGCAAAATAGCCAAATACATAAAGAAGCATCTCATTGTCTCCTTGGGTGTATTATTCTCCTGTTTTATTCTCTTCTTTGGAAACAAATACAGAAGCTGTCTAAAAGTCAACATTACCCTGCTGTTAATGCAGATGTTTCCAGGTCTAAGTATAACTTCTAAGATACTACTATGGAAATTTCAGATAGTACTTTTTTTGCTAATGGTTAGCAAATGACAACACTTTAATAGCAACCATATGTATATATTCATTGGTTGTCTCAACCTTCCCTCAGTCTGGGCATGTGTAAAGAGCAGATGTCTTTTGTGTATTATGTTCCTTCTCAGAATACTATTTTAATGCAAGTTCAGTATGGACACACTTCTAACAGCCATAGGCATACAGGGCTCTTCCTTGAATGGTGAATATTAAAGCATCACTCATGCTTTGAACTTCTTCTGTCATATGACACTTACTATAAAATCTGGGAGCTTTTCCATTTTCCTTTTTGCTTCCTAAACAGCTTTGGGCTATTTACTCGTTGGAGAGTGTTAGAAGTCGACTGGATATATGGTGGAGCTCAGACACCAATACACTGCAACAGCCCCACACTGGAGGTGGGTGCAGCTGATCTGGAAAGAGGAGCTGTGTATTTACTCACTGTAAACATCACAGTGGTTTGGGATAGTCCATGGTGGATTAGGCTGGGCAGTTTTTAAACATCAATTTAATTTTAAACTGTAATTTAAGTGAAAATGAGTTTTGTTCTGTACCAAAGTAAATTCTGAATTTGGGTCACATCTGCCAAATACGTTTATTGGAAAGAAAAAGGTGGCAGGGAACTTTTACAAATACCTGAAAATCAAATCCTCAACCTCATTTTAATTTTTTAGGTTTTAAATCTTGCTATGTGAACCTTGATATCAAATAAAAAAAGTAAAAAATAATAATAAAAAAGCCTAAACAAACCAACCCCAATAGAAAAAGAGAAAACACTAAAAACATAGAAAAACCTAGGATATTTCTTACTTTTTTTTTTTCCAAAAAAGACTACGTAGCTGGACTATGAAATCTACTATTTGCACAAGTCCCATCCAACTGAAATCCCCGCTATGAAAACCCTTTGTATTTTAGAGATGGTATTTGCCAACTGCTCCTTGGGGCACACTATGTCTTTTCCACTCTCCTAGTACTGTATTTAACAGAGCTGAGAGCTATTTGTGATTGCAGTTTCTTCAATGCTTATTATAACCATATTTCAAGTACAAAAGCTAAAGTGACTTGCAGTTTCTCTCTAAGCAGATCCAGTGTTTTTGGATAGATTATATATTGTGGTTCAGACTCATGTGCTAATTGTTAATTTTAGAATTTAAATAGGTTTTGTTCTATTCAAATACAGTGGGCTAAAGCTTTCAGGAAACTCTGGTTCTAGAAGAAAAAGGTTAAGTCTCTCTTAGATTATGTGAGTGAATTAGCTTTTGCATCTGTGGAGAGAACTTTAAATAGCACAAAAAAACTTGACACAAAAAACTTTAATTTATGCTGAATGTGTATACTTTTATGGACTCTTAATTAAGATTACAATTATTTTTAAGGTATATTACCCTTAAGAAAGATGGAATAGTGATTGTTTATACAAACATGGAATTTTTAGATTGTTTGTAGCCAGCAATGTTGGTATTCCAAAATAAAGGTAGCTATATCAACTTATGTTTCATTTTGAATCATCTTGTTCTTAAACACCAAAATGTTCTTCTATTCCTTTCTGAACTGGGACCTTACTTATTCCTGTTATCCATCCATTTATAAGTGGCTGTTATTTATATTGATATACTTTGCTCATTTCCAACTGCAATGGATTTTTAAAAGGAAATTACTATTTTGATGATGCTGTTGGACTGCTTTATACATTATGTGGCAGAAAAAGAAGACAGATCTGAGTACGCAGTTTCTAAATTAAGCATAGTTTCCAGTAGCAAAATTAGGCTAAGAGGCAAGTTTTTAATTTGAATTAACTTAATTTGGCAGTTGTAAGTGACAGGAGGATTGGAAAGGCAAAGAAAGAGAAAGTTGGCTAATTTCAATAAGGTATTTGTGTTTAACAGTGAAGGCTAATAATGCCCTTTTTCAGCATCCTGGATTGTTTTATTTTCTTTTATGCCATTGTTTGTGTTTAGTGAACAGCTGGGCCAGTAGTTCCCATTTGTAGTCCTTTAGGTCTGTGAAGTAGCAGAGAAAGTACTGAACATTTGCAAATTAATACTTACTGTTATTTTCTGCTAATCTGATATAGCTGTCCTTTTTGAGAAGAGATGCAGTATCAGAGCTGAAGTAATTACTGTGTTAAAACTAGTACTGCAGTAGAATATTTTGCTAATTAAACTTGTTGCATTTAAATTGCTTCCTTTGGATCACTATATAGAAGAGAACTGTTTTGAACAATAAATGAAGCCACTTTCTTTCTCAGAGGCCTAGAATTGCAGATGGTCAGATTGTATGTGAAGCACCTAGGCTCTGAATTAATCTTTTGTATGAAAGAGAGAAAGGTAATTTGAATGTTTGAACTCCCTGTTCCTCCCACACATACACAGGAAGCTTGTCTCAAAATGAACAATTCTCTAAATAAAGACTAATAAGAAGCTAAATTAATTAGAAGGTGTGATTTGAAAAGACATTGATGAGAAGAGTCTGTCATTTTAGACAAATGGAATGGAGCTAAATAAATTAGGCCACATTAATATCTCATTGTTCTGTGAGCAGCTTTCTTTTATTGCATTCATTAGAGGGTACTTGAAATGAGCCTTTGCTAGCCATTATGGATTCAGCTCTCATTTACCATTGCCTAACACACAGCTCCTGCATTAAAAATGTTTCAGCAAATCCTTATAGTTTCTGCAAATTAATATTTATATTTCTGGATGGGGCACTTTTCATCTGCAACATAGTAGGTGCTGAACGTTAATTTTTTTCCCCCACTGAATTGTCAGTAAAGAACTCTGACATCAAAACATTTGGGAGGCAAAACTCTGAAACTACTTTATAAAATAAACCATATGTATAATTTGTACAACAAAGTCTTCCTCCACCTAATATTTTTCCAGAATTTATTTATTTTGATAGAAAATACCCTGTCTTGTGACTCCTGGAGTCCTTTGATAGCTTTTAAAAGTGTCTTTTAAAAGGTTCCTTCAGTATATAATTAGGATACATTGGAAATGCGCATATCATCACACATTTCTTCCTCTCAGAAAACAAAATGTATATTTTTCCTTTTCTTTTTCTGTTTCCTGCAGATGGACTATTTGGGAGATGTCAGCGAGTGCCAGTAATAGACATGTACGAATACGACATTTCACCCACAGTTCTTCAGCGCCTAAGGATCATCCTGGAGAAGCTCTCACAGAAAGGTATAGTAAAAACTCTGGCATAGGGTTAGTAGCATTTGGGGTAACAGTTATTTTGTGCTCCCTCTGAGGAAATGTCTTCAGAAGTTTTTTAACATGGTTTCAGGCCTGGTAGTGCAGATGTATAAAAGTAAAAAGTCTTCTGTCTCACTGAATGTGCAACAAGGGCTTGGTGAGGCAGTTTTGGGAGGTGTGCTTCCTCCAGCTATGAATGATGCCAGCTATGAATGCTGGGATCATATCAATAAATTAATAGGAAACAAAAATTATTTTCCATGTATACTTTTGCATCACAGCATATCTGAGCATGCAGGGGCAGAAAATGCACAACTTGTAGCAAACTAGAAACAGTTCTTAACTTTCTTATTAATTCAGGCAAGTAAAACTGCTCTGATTTCATTACAAGCTGCATCTGCTGTGTTCTTTTAAATTTTTATTCAGCTTTCTGAAGTTAATCTCTGTGTTCTTTCCAAAGCTGGAAATGGTGTTCTAACTACTAAATGGTGTAACTTGAACTAGTGAATCAAAACTTGGATAAAGAGAAAGTTATCGACAAACAATTTTTTCAGGTGGTAATACATGAAATATACCTTTGTTGTAGAGGATCAAAAAAGCCACAGGATCAAAAAAATCCATCTTTCTAATCTATATTATTCCAACAATTATTGTTCAAATGGTAATTTTGCATCATGTGTGGGTGTTTGTTCCTAGCTGTTTTGGGTTTACAATCCCAATTACAAAGTAATATAATATTAGCATGATGCTAGTTTAGTTATGAGAAAACACTGATTTCTTGGAAGCTCATGACTATACCTAGAAGCTGGAATTCTAGTTTGGAAACCACATATTTAGAGGATTCAGAAAATTTCCAGGGATTTATTTCCTTCCCATCGGGTATGAAGAAAATCCAAATGAAGCAAACTCAGCAAAACTTGATTGTAGTAACTACACTATTGTGATTAACGGTTACTTATGATTAGAACTTGTGGCTTTTTTACTTATCATTTTCTAAAGGCTAAGTTATGCAAGCAAATTTATGAAAATACTATTTCATTATGGCTACATTTTATGAGCGGAAAAGATGGTGTTGGCTCTCTGTTTGAATATAGTGAAAAAGGGGGAAAATTCATGGCACTAAGACACCTAAATTGGTATCTAAATTGACACAGACAGCAAACACTCACTTCCATTGCTTGAATATCCATGATGAGTCCTATGTAAATCTTTCTCCATGGTGATGTCAGAGGAGAGAGACCTTCAGGAGACCCGTGCTGATCTTGACGGGGCATAGAGAGGCTTGCGGGATACCCCATGCCATCTCAAATTATGCTTACCCGTCTCTGTCTCCCTGACTACCTTAACATTTTGGTTAGTTCAGGTGAATTAATGTGATGTCCACTTAATAAGTGGTTCTCTGATCAATAAACCAACCCTTCCTAGGCACTCTGTTATCAGCAACCCACCTCCCTGGATGTATCTCCTGCAGTAAACTGCAGCGAGCTTCTTTTAGGGAAACTTGGGCATTGAAATTTGGACTTGTCTCATATTTTTTCATAGCAAGAGAATGATAAGGAACACACAGATCGAAACTGTGGTAGGGAATGAAAGTACTTTTGCTTTTATCTTTCCTTACTTTTGACATTTAGAGGTGCATACACAAATGTGTATTTGCTTTGAACTGATATAAAACTTTTGCAGGCAGTTTTCATAGCCTGTGGGTATCCCAGTGATAAGAATCTTAAATATGCCTGTAAAAGATAATGGAATGCTAGAATGCCCTTGTTCAAATCATAGAATCATAGAATAACCAAGTTGGAAGAGATCCACCGGATCATCAAGTCCAACCATTCCTATCAAACACTAAACCATGCCTCTTAGCACCTCATCCACCTGTGCCTTAAACACCTCCAGGGAAGGTGAATCAACCCCCTCCCTGGGTAGCCTGTTCCAGTGCCCAGTGACGATTGATGTGATAAAATAAGTTTTTGGTTGGGTGGGGTTTTTTTTTTTGACTCTCAGTATCCTTGGCAAATTCTGCTTAGTGAGGACAGAAATATGGAAGGAGTAAAATCAATACAGTCTATCAGATTAATGGATTACTGACATCAGGTTGCTCACAGAAGACTCTGCTG
The DNA here is from genome assembly GCA_013389865.1 of Piaya cayana. NCBI lineage: Eukaryota > Metazoa > Chordata > Aves > Cuculiformes > Coccyzidae > Piaya > Piaya cayana. The sequence goes on along the minus strand of WAAB01021661.1, from coordinate 107,231 downwards.
CTGGCTATTGCTATCAGATGTAATACATCCAGCCCTTGGGTCATGGTCACTGGCTGTGATGGTTACTTATATATGTTCAATACTGGTCTCCTGCAAATTGTATGCAAAACATTATATCCATTTCTGCAGTATGAAGTAGGCAGACGTTGTCAACCTTAGAAAAATGTCTCAAGTAACCTCAAGAAAGGACTTCAGTTTTTTCCAGAGGTTTTATTTCCTTTATCTAAGTAATACACAGTTGTTTTCCTTTCCAAAATATTACTGGTAAATTCCACTTGGTGATACTCAACTTTCTTGGAAGGAGTAGAGGGCAGCATCTGTTCTCTCCTTTTTATAAAGAGCAAAACAAATTTCTCTTGGAAGACTACAAAGTGAGTCCTGTGACAAGCAAAAATTTTAATACTGTCAGTATTGTATTTTTATTAGATCCAAATACATTTAAGGAACAGATATTTTGGAGATTATTAACTTTAGGTTCTTATTAATTTATTTTCTAATTAGACTTGGACTTAATTTTTTTTTCCTCCTGATGTCTTCTTACTGTATTACTAATCTCTTCTTTTAATTCTTGCAATAGTCTGTTGACATCTACTTCTACAGAGTTTAAAAAAATCCATAGAAAGCCTTGTAAAATTCACATCCTCTTTCTTTCCTGTTTGTCAGTCACTTCTAAACAATGCCTATATTTGAATCATGGTCTAATGGAAGATCATATGATCATGTTGTATAAAACAAAGGACAACATGACACAAATAGCAAATATAATTTCATATTCTGCCTGTTTGAAAAGTTTACTATAGTAGGGAAGCATACAACAGAATCCTAGATGAGCGACACACTTGATGGTAATCTGTTTAATAAAGGATTTAGACTTAAATAGAGTTCAGGTTTCATAATGATATAGTTTTTATGTCTTCTTTACACATTGAGTCTATATTTGTCTATGCTATCTACTAGTAGATTGATGATAGTAATGAATACCTTCTAATATTAATTTCCTACAAAGACATGATCTGGTAGCATTTGAATAACCTTGTTCATGGTGATCTCATTCACCCTGTGTTTGAGTGAGTTAAATGTTTTGAAATACCATTCATGAAGAATATTTTCTGAAGATTTAGTTTTTATAAATGTGACTATCTATATGGGAAAAGACCCTCTCACAGCTACTGAAACATGATGAATCACTTTCTGAAATTTGTAGTGCTATAATTTATAATTTATGAGGACTTGAAACATTTCTCATTGTCTGATAAACAGAACAATCAAAAGGATTCTGTTTAGATAGCACTAAATCATTGGGAAAAGGGAAGAAAGGAAGTATCAGCATAAAGGAGTGAATGAGTAGTGCCTGAAGGAAATGGAAATACTTATCATTGTGGCTGATCTTCTGCACCTTGTCCAACTTAAGGGAAGATATTTCTTGGAATACATCAGGAATGATAAATAATCTATATAGTTCCCTGTTTGAGCTGAAATGCGCAAAATGCTTTTTCTGGTACTTAAATAGATTAAATTGATTATAAGATGTTTTGTTTTCTTCTTGTCCCAACAATATTATTATGAAGGCAAAGTTATCACATCACTAAGATTTTTAGCAATGTTGAGAAAACATGATTTCATGGCCATGTTTGACCTATAAGGCTAGAAGCATGGAAAATGAAATAGGAGACTAATCATGGCACATTATAACTCTAAGCATGAATGAATAAATAGTACTTGAAACATCAGAATGAGCAATAATAAAAGAGAACAGTAGTATTTTTCAACTTGCTTATTCCAAGAGGGATTTACATTTGTTGGATAGTTTCTAACCAGTGATTTAGACTAGCTGATAGCATGGTATTTGTGAAGATGTAGCTGCCATAGCAATGAGCATTACTGCAAAAAAGAGGTCAGGGCTGGTGCCTGGAGGACACAATTTCTCCAAGGCATCAGAATAAGGGTATTTAGCCAGGGTCACAACCATCTGGCTTACGATTTTGCCTCTGGGAATGTGACTGTATGTGTTTAGGGAAAAAAAATGTGAGGGAAGTTCAAGCATACAGTATTTCACAGCATTCGTAACTTAGCATTATGTGCTTGGTGGCACATGATTCTGCTGAACTAGAAGTCATATTTTTGTGTTTTCCGTATGCCCAGTGGGCTCTATTCCTAGCGCAGTTCGACAGGACACTGTGTATTAGAAACGAAGCGTGTTAAGACTAATAATCTGTAGTTTGGCTTCTGTCTTCAGTTTTACTTAAGTTTTAACAGCTGTTGTCCCTTTACTGCAGGAACTGTGCAGCATGCCTGTTCGGAAGATGAATCAGATAGATGTTTTTGATTTGTTTATGTAAGCTGGAGTCATTACTAAATGGTTGCCAACTATGCTTCTTGTCACTTGATTTTTACTATATATAACAGGTTCTTGTTCTCAACATTACTTCCAAGGAAAACAATTTCTTTTATGTTGTTACGAAGAAAGTCCTGCTTAGGATGTTCAAATATCAACAGTGTTATTAAGAGAACCAAAAAGAATAGGATACACTCTTAAATTCATTTAACTCAAGTCAGTAAAATATTCTTGAGAGGCTCATGGGCTGTCAAAATAAGGAACAGATTTAAAGACTGTTTGAAAAAAATAGCATGTGCTTTTCCTCCTTTGTCTTCCTTACAACTCTGAAAATTCTTGACAGGGAGGAAAAAATATTTGTTCTAAATTAATTTTAACCAGTTAAGTGTAAGGCGATTAATATAGCTTTGCTAGGAATAATTTGTATACTCTTACAGCAGATTTGTTTTAAAAACTAAATGATTTACAATCAGTTATGTTGAAAATTGAAATGAATGTGACTTGTCACATGCAGCTTGTGAAGTAAGGAATGGTAGCTAAATATTTCAGTCAGGACAATTTTTCAAAGCAAAGTATCATTTGTGAATGCAGCAAAGTAATGGACTTGAAAGTGAACCAGTAGAAGATCAGTTTTGAAATAACCTTTAAAGGAACAATGCAATTCTTGCACCTATTTGCAAGGCGATTATCACATCATTATGGAGTCATATGGAAAGCTGAAAACAAGAGAGGTAGGAGGAAGTAGTTGTTTCTTTAAATTGGTACAAAGGAAGGCAAACTCTTCTTTTGGCCTTCAAGAAAATAAAATAGTTTTACTTGCATAGAGCAATGCGATTACATCAAATTTCCCAGGCACCGGCTTGCTCTAGACATCTGTGTACTTAGCAAATCCTCCTAGATAGTTGCTGAAGCCAGGAATTGAAGCATAAACCTCATGACATGCTACACCGGAGGAACTCAGCTGGGACTGGACATATTTACCTTCTGCTGGTGTCACTGTCACGCTGCCTTAACTTTTTGGCTCAGTGGACAACAACACATTGAAAAGGTTGCAAAAAATTCCTGCCTTTGTTAAGTGCTAAAGCACTACTGATATATTCTGGTCTTCAAAAAATTAAATAGAAATACAGAAAACTAAGAATGAGTTTCAGAAAAAGCAAGAAGTTTTAGTTTATAAAGCAGCAGAAAGAATATGGTTTGAAATCCCTTTCTGAACACCTGGATTAGTTAATGTATTGTTGGACAGTATAGAATAAAAACAAAACAGATTTTTTTTTCTGTTTAGTTCTTTGTATGGCTGCTCTGCTTACCAGACATAATCTGGTGTAGCATTCAGTTGCTCTTCGCCATATAAGAGACTTATGAAAAATGTTCTTTCCAGGAAATTGATATTTATGAAGAATGTATTTGCATTACAAAAAATTATTATAGGAACAAAGCAGATTCTATATATTAAGGGAAAGATATTTGAATGTACAGAAGAAAACAAACAGATATTTAATTTTGCTTGAACAGGTTGCCCAGGGAAGTTGTGGATGCCCTGTCCCTGCAGGTGTTCATGGCCAGGTTGGATGAGGCTTTGAGCAACTTGGCCTAGTGGAAGGCGTCCCTGTCCATGGCAGGGGCGGTGGAACTGGATGGTTTTTAAGGTCCCTTCCATCCCAAAGCATTCTATGACTTTATTATCTGAGGTCTTAATGGTGTTGTATAAAGCTTTTTGATTTTGCATCATTTGAATATTGGGTTTTTTTAGATAAGTATGTCAAATCAATAACATCCTATTAATTTTGTTTAAAGTGAATGATCAGTTACAGATTTTACTGGTTTTTTTAATAAAATAATACTAACTAATAGGTTTGATAGGAAGGAGAAAAGGTCTGCATGTCTCCTTTGTGTCATTTCTGTCAACTAATAGTGGCAATTGCCAAATGGGATCAGAATATATGAAAGTTTTAGTGACCCAGATAACTTTACAGCTGTTCTTTCAAATGAAACATAAAAATTAGTGGTAATCTAATGCAAATATCAAGCTCTGTTGATCAGTTTATGCCTTGCATGCTTTGTTTTGAAGATCTCTGTGGTATCTCATAGATTTTAATGACTGCATTAATGCTTAGTCTTTTCAATGAAGCTCTGGCTCTTCAACAGTTTGCTGTCTTTCAGATATTGGAAATTTGGAGACTGTCTAAGGTTTGGCGGTTTTTTTGGTTTTTGTTTTTTTTTTTGTCCTGTGGAAGAAACTAAAGATGTTTCTTCTTGTTCCCATTGGATTTCACTGTGCAAGTTTGCCAGGCCTCCTCTGGATGGCCTTGCTCTTGAGCTCAAGAGCAGAAAGCCTTTGTATTTGGGTTATTCATTAACATGCTGTCTGTTAACAATGTTGCATGCAGCTCTGAACTTCATGCTTATCCTCTTAGATCATTCTTTAAAAAACACCCCAGCACCTTCCAGAACACCTTTGCACTGAGCATACACTGGACTTGAAGTGAAATGGGTACATGATATGTTTTTAAAACACACTTGAACACAAAGCAGTCAAATTGCAGTTCTTTATCAGATGTGCCCATACTTGAAATGTCAGCAAATATCAATTCTAACATAAGATCACTTCTTTAGCTACTGTATTCTCTAATAGTGCTACTTTTAGAAACTGTGAATAGCAATATAGCATATCCAAACTAATTATGCCATTTTGTATGATTAACTTATAATTATAGTGCATTTGCATATTCAACTTAAGACCATGTTTTATCATTGCACTACCAGTGTTTTCTTCCTCATTTGTTTTTGGTTTTTTTTTTTTCCTGTGGAATTTTTTTTTGTTTTCTATTTTTTAATCATTGCATTACTTTATCTGCAGATTTCATCTCTACCTACAATGCCTCTAGATATCACATCTTTATGATACCTGGTGATTTTTTTTTTCAGTATGCCAGGAAAGCAAGCAAATTGGTACTCGTTGGGCCACATTACCTATTTTGTAAACTATTCTTTGACTTTACGTTAAGTACTAAGTTAGGCAGCATTATTTTTCTCCATTGTTCTGAGAACTGCTTATCATTTGATACAGATGCTCTCTTCCCTCTGCTACCACTTTGTAGCAGGAGAGCAAGCATGTGAAAAGTCCTTAGCACTCTGGTTATGCTTTTTCAAATAGTTTGATGAGTTTCAGGTCTTTCCACATAAACTCTAACAGTACTGCGCTCATTTCTGATAGTATTACAGTTGGTGACATTCAGTATAGTATAAAATATCAAGACTTTAATTTAATTTATAGTTAATAGGTTTTAGTAGGGATTCAGCTAACAGTCACATTCAAGATGTTAGAGAGACTTCATATTAGCTGATACTGCAAAACAATGTCAAAAACACATTCCTAAATCAAAACTCTACATGATCAAAAGGTCAGTTATTTGGTTCAGCCACATACATTTTCTCTTTGCAACTCCTTATGACATAGATCTGTTCTCTATAAAATTCTGATTTTCGCATTTGAACAGCAGTGCAAATATATAAGCAAGATACAATTCTGAAACAANTTTGTATGGCTGCTCTGCTTACCAGACATAATCTGGTGTAGCATTCAGTTGCTCTTCGCCATATAAGAGACTTATGAAAAATGTTCTTTCCAGGAAATTGATATTTATGAAGAATGTATTTGTATTACAAAAAATTATTATAGGAACAAAGCAGATTCTATATATTAAGGGAAAGATATTTGAATGTACAGAAGAAAACAAACAGATATTTAATTTTGCTTGAACAGGTTGCCCAGGGAAGTTGTGGATGCCCTGTCCCTGCAGGTGTTCATGGCCAGGTTGGATGAGGCTTTGAGCAACTTGGCCTAGTGGAAGGCGTCCCTGTCCATGGCAGGGGCAGTGGAACTGGATGGTTTTTAAGGTCCCTTCCATCCCAAAGCATTCTATGACTTTATTATCTGAGGTCTTAATGGTGTTGTATAAAGCTTTTTGATTTTGCATCATTTGAATATTGGGTTTTTTTAGATAAGTATGTCAAATCAATAACATCCTATTAATTTTGTTTAAAATGAATGATCAGTTACAGATTTTACTGTTTTTTTATAAAATAACACTAACTAATAGGTTTGATAGGAAGGAGAAAAGGTCTGCATGTCTCCTTTGTGTCATTTCTGTCAACTAATAGTGGCAATTGCCAAATGGGATCAGAATATATGAAAGTTTTAGTGACCCAGATAACTTTACAGCTGTTCTTTCAAATGAAACATAAAAATTAGTGGTAATCTAATGCAAATATCAAGCTCTGTTGATCAGTTTATGCCTTGCATGCTTTGTTTTGAAGATCTCTGTGGTATCTCATAGATTTTAATGACTGCATTAATGCTTAGTCTTTTCAATGAAGCTCTGGCTCTTCAACAGTTTGCTGTCTTTCAGATATTGGAAATTTGGAGACTGTCTAAGGTTTGGCGGTTTTTTTGGTTTTTGTTTTTTTTTTTGTCCTGTGGAAGAAACTGAAGATGTTTCTTCTTGTTCCCATTGGATTTCACTGTGCAAGTTTGCCAGGCCTCCTCTGGATGGCCTTGCTCTTGAGCTCAAGAGCAGAAAGCCTTTGTATTTGGGTTATTCATTAACATGCTGTCTGTTAACAATGTTGCATGCAGCTCTGAACTTCATGCTTATCCTCTTAGATCATTCTTTAAAAAACACCCCAGCACCTTCCAGAACACCTTTGCACTGAGCATACACTGGACTTGAAGTGAAATGGGTACATGATATGTTTTTAAAACACACTTGAACACAAAGCAGTCAAATTGCAGTTCTTTATCAGATGTGCCCATACTTGAAATGTCAGCAAATATCAATTCTAACATAAGATCACTTCTTTAGCTACTGTATTCTCTAATAGTGCTACTTTTAGAAACTGTGAATAGCAATATAGCATATCCAAACTAATTATGCCATTTTGTATGATTAACTTATAATTATAGTGCATTTGCATATTCAACTTAAGACCATGTTTTATCATTGCACTACCAGTGTTTTCTTCCTCATTTGTNATTTAATTTATAGTTAATAGGTTTTAGTAGGGATTCAGCTAACAGTCACATTCAAGATGTTAGAGAGACTTCATATTAGCTGATACTGCAAAACAATGTCAAAAACACATTCCTAAATCAAAACTCTACATGATCAAAAGGTCAGTTATTTGGTTCAGCCACATACATTTTCTCTTTGCAACTCCTTATGACATAGATCTGTTCTCTATAAAATTCTGATTTTCGCATTTGAACAGCAGTGCAAATATATAAGCAAGATACAATTCTGAAACAAAAAGACACTTTCTTTCATCTTCTATTTTTTCTGCCCTACAAATGTTAGTTGGAAGTGCAGCACTTCCCTGCTGTTAGTATCTCCCCTCACTGATGTACAGAAGCAGCACACAGACAGTTCTTGTGCAGAGATCTGAATAAGTCTCTCCACATATGGAGACCTCCTGAATCTTTGCTTAACTTTTCTCTGGGGTAGTTGCTAGACAGCATTAACACGTTCAGACACACGGCTCCTCCAACTCCTCCAAGTTGCTTGCTGCTCCTACAAGCTCATTTTCCATGCAGTACATTCATGAAATGCCAGCAACTTCTTCTCTAGGAGGAGGGTTGTTGCAATAAGCTAATGCTAAGTGACTGCTTGAGCCTCTTCCCCTCAAAATCCTCCTTGTATCTCCTGTAGTTTTTCTTCTAAATAAAAGGACAAAATTTTAAAGGTTTGGACTTTTCCTTTTTAAAGAATAATACTTAGACTCTTCAAACAATATTTGGTATTCATCATCCAAAAATTTCAAAGCTGCTTTTTGTGTTTAACTCCATTTCAGAAAGAACTCTTTAATGAGTAAGAAAGAACCTACTTTAATGAGTATCACCATGTATTGCAAGTATTTGCTGAGGTCAGTTCTGTGTGTCTTAGGCCAGTCACTGGAAAAAGAAACAGGATAAAAAATTACTTAAGATTAAAATTGTTTACCTAAACACTTCATAAAATATTTATGAATAATGAATACTTTTACAGAAATCAGAGCTGAACTGCAAACAGTTTATAAGTAGAAGAAAGGTTAAATTCACCACCTAATGAAATCATAAGTTGTTAATCAGGCCTACACAGGAAGTAAAATGCATTATTTTATGTTTTGAGTTATAGCTCTGACATTACCACCAGCCTTCATTTGAAAATCTTTACAAGATTGGGCATTACCATTGTTTGCAAATATGTGGGAATTATGATGATAAAATATTCTCCCCTTTCCTTCCATCAAAATGAACTTTGTTTGGACACTGCCTGTGGGTTGAGCACAGGGCAGTGAAAGCTCAGAGAGGAATACTCCACTTTAAAATTTAAAGTAAAAATGTTCATTGCCATTGAAAACTACTTAGTAACATCTTATTAACCTGTGAGGTAATTCTACCAGTCAATGAATAAAAATGAAACGTGGCCTTGGTGTGAGTTGCTTAAAATAGGAGAATTTTCTATAAACTGAGAAGAACACTAGAAAGACTGGATACAAAATTCAATTCAGAAATGAGGAAAATAAGCCTGTTTCAGTGGAACGTAGCCTCTTTCCCTTGTGGGCAGTGCAAAACCTGTCTGCCTTTAAATTTTAATTAAAGCTTAGATTAGTTATGATCATCTAATCTTTCCTTTGCACTGCACTGTCTGATAGCTATGTAGAAATATCCAAAGTTTAATCTACTTCTGGTCCTCCTAGATTTGACAGTCAAATTAAGTACTCAACTCTAGCACTTAGTATATAAGAAATCCCATTTGATGTTTTGGTAAGACTTTAAATAAAATTGGTCACTTACCTGTTCAGCTGAAATATTTCTGAATAATTTTATTGTTTTGTCTTTACTACTGTGTTCATCTGCCTTAGGAACCAACAGATTTCCCTCCTGCATTATGCTAAAAAAATTATTTGAAGGCTCAGCCAAGCATTGATAGTAAAACAGTGCTGACATTGTGCTGGGTTGTGTTAAAGACATAACTTCAGTATCAAAATTAGTATAGAAAAAATATGTGAGCACACAAACAGTGGCTTTAAAAGTAGTGGCTCATTGTTTATATAATCCACTCTATTTTTCTCCCTAAGGAGTGGTGACCTAACATGTGCAAATATATTTGTTATTTCCCACATATGACATTTCCCTTGTCTGTGTTGACCTGTTCTTCACTTTTCTTCTGCAGACCTCTGCCATTTATCTTATCCCACGTTCCTTGTATCTAATTTTTCTCCTTTGAAATTCAGAAAAAGATGGCATTCATTCTTACCTTAGCAGCTAATAATCACAGAAAGCTCTAGCACAAGTCTACCGCCTCTTCTTAAAGAAGCAGATCTTTTTTGGTATTCCTCTTGGCTCAATGTGTACAGAGGCAGGTGATCCACATTCTGGCAATACTGGCATATATTATAGGTTATGGAGATTTTATTTCAATTGCTCTTAGCATTTTTGTTAATAATAGGCTTAAATCTGTTCTACAGGAGTCCAGCTCAACTGTAAAAAATTTTAAGGGATTTGCAGAGTTGCAAAATGCTTAAACCTCCTCCCCACTCATTTGCCACCCACACAATTCCTTCCCATTCTTAATGACACTGAATCCCTTTAAATGCTCTGCCACCCAGGGCTGACTCTGCTGTTGCTGAATTGAAAATGCATGCTCTAATTGTGTGGATGGCATCCATCTCACATGGCCGTGAGTCTACAGTCTCTCTCTTTACAAGGGATCTTTTTATAAACAGTAGAAAAATGGGTGCTTCTAGGGTGTGATTCACCTGTGTGATGAAGTGAATGGCATCCTAGGTTTCGGGGACTGTATTGCTTAGCTCTCCATTGACTACAGAGCCCCGAGCTAATTATCTCTGCTGTTTCATTTAGTCACATGAATTTTGTCCTTTGTGTCTCACCAAGTGTAGTATTTGAGGTCAGCCATGTTGCAGGTCCTATGGAGTGGTGCTTAGAGGAATTCAGTTCTAGTGTAAGGATAAGTAGCTTCTGGTACAGCTTTAATAGTCTTATGTAGACTGAACAGAACCTAAGAAACATTTTCAAATTCCCAGTGTCACTGGGAAAAATACCAAACCCATCAACTTTGGTGTAGCTGGCCCTGTTATAAATAATAACATATTATTTATTGTTCTGAAATCCTCTGGGTACTCATCAGTTATCCCTGTAGCAATATAAACTAATCAGTGCTCAACTTCTGCTTTTTGTTGAATGGCAGGCAATTGCTAATCCTGCTGTTTTATTTTGGCATGAACAGTTTTGTGCAACTCATGCTAGAACAGATCCTGGATTTGTCTTGAACTGTAGTTTGACAGGTCATGGTACAGGCCTTTACCTGACAACTGATGGATTTAACTTATCTTCACTGGGAGGAAGTTCAGGTTTCAGCCTGGAGAATATTTTTAAAACTTCTGTTATTTTGTACTTCACCACTCTTCTTTAAACCAGGGACAAGATAAACTAGGGACAAGATAAACCAGTTTACCTGTCTCTTATTTTCTAGGGCATTTTCCATTCTCCTTAAAACCATGCTTTAAAGCTATGCAGTAGATCGACTTGGCTTTTCCAGAATGTGTGTCTTCTGTCTGCTTTATCTTTATGAATTTCACAAATACTGTGGTAACAAATCTGTTGGGATAGTCAGACTGAAATATTTTCCCTCCTATAAATAAAGTAGGTCTACAATGTCTTTATTTGATAGTATTTCAAAATCGCAGAACCACAGAATTGTTTAGATGGGAAAATACCTTTAAAATCATCAAGTCCAGTCATAAACCTAAAACTGCTATGTTCCAAAATACAGCATCTGGCTCTTTTTCTATGTTAGTCATTCTTTGCTAAGGCTACTGAACGCACCATTTTTTTATCATAAAACCTGCAATTTTAGAAGCTTTCATTTCCCTGCTGTTCTACTGAGTAAGTTGCAGCCAAGAGTGGATGATACTGAGGATGAAACGTCTTTGATTTGCTACATTTTATCATGCAGGAGTGTTTAGGGATGTTTCTATTTATTTTCTTTATTGTTTTAACGATTCAAAAAATTAGAACTAAAATACTCAGGAGTATGAATCTAGAATTGTGAAATCAAAACGTGCTTGAAAAAATTCTCAAAGTACTTATTTCCTGGAGGTTTTGTGCTGACGCATTGAAAAGCTTGGGTGAACCAGCATTTTCGGACTGTGTTTTACAATGGTAAAACTGTCTAGGGCTTGAGAGATCAAAGGGCAAGAACTAAGATTGCCTTGGTTTCCCATATGGATGATTGAACTCTAGACCAATAAACTCTTTGTTTAAAATTAAATTCTTGAAGGATATTCATTCTGGGAAGCATCAGGTTATTAAACCAATGTGACTTTTTGTTACTATGCTACCGATGACTAATGGCATAGACTCTTTTTGAATTAAGAACAAGATATAAGGGTGATAGCTTTTCTTTATTTATTTTCATTGATATTATTTTATATATTTTTTATGATTTTTTTAACCTGATTTCTCTTCTAAGTTTTCCACCTGCATAAATAGTTTCACAAATGTATCTACAAGAAGGTCTGATAAGCTAACTCTATGTCCTCTGGCAATGTATTTGAGTGAGTTGGTGAGTTTCTTTTACTAGGTATGAAAACCAGGCATGATGTCAGAAGCCAGGTGAAACCTTTTGTAAAAGTCAGAGCATTTATAATCTTTTATAAAAGTCTCCAAATATCCAGCATCACCCCGTGCAGATGATGCAACTGCAGCAGTGCAATAAAAAAAAAAAAGCAGCAGGTAGTGCATGCATATTGATTTGTGCACTGCAGGACATTGAATCTCACAAAGAAAGATTTGAAGGAAATATGGGAACTTTGAGAGTAGCATCACCAGTCCTGAGATGGGAAAAAATGTCCTGAGGCAATTATCTCTGTTACAGATGGCGGTATGGACTCAAAATTTGCTTCTTGGTGGTGCTTGCTGTATTACTCAGTACTTTGAATAATGAATCTTAGATTTTGCATATGGTCTTTCAATTTTTGGAGGATTCATCATGTGCCTGTGTCTACTTTTAAAAGAAATATTGTCAATCTGGGGTTGAATCAGGGATATATAGAGAAAAATCAACAATCGGTCTCCTCATCTGCTTTGCTAGGACTCTGATTTAATTTCAGTACTTCTATGTTTAGCTGTCATATTTAGCACAGTCCATACTTGGACAAGTGATGCTTACATTCTTTGAGATTTTTGAAATTCATACTACATGTCCTATAAATAAGAACCATAAGGAACTTTAGATCAAATTAAAGCAGGTCCTGAGTACAATTGCTCAGCTTTCTTTTGCTGAGTTAGTTAAGCAATAAAATATCAGTCATTGCAGAGTGTGTATCTTTTTCTAGCCTGTGGTGTTGGAAGTAAGCTAATTTTTATTAGTGGGTTTACTGCAAGGCCACATACATTGAGTGAGCTATATGGATTCATTCATTCAGAACTGGTCTCATACTACACTAGTTAAGACTACGTGGCCCTTTGTGCCAGTAATTATTTTGTAATAATAGCTTTATAATTGTGAGAATTACGTTATCAATGTCAGTAATAATTTTCATTAACCTCTTTATCTGTTGGCTTTGTTTAGAAGTCAAACAAGAAGGGCCATTGGGACTTTGACTGTTTGCTTCAATTGTCCGCTGTTACCTCCAATGTTTCTATCACTGAGCTCTGTGAACTTGACCTGCCGAAAGAGTATTCAAAGAGAGTCTTTGAGCTGCTTGAATGACTCATTTCTGTTTTGCTTCCCTACCTAACACAGGGCGCAGAATAGAATACAACGTGGTTTTGTGTATTGGCATGGGGGATGAAGAGTTTTTCAGAAGATACCTGGAAGAAGCAAAAAGCACAGCCCCATCATGTAGCTGGTGTTTTTGTTTATAGTTAAGCTTTGTCTGAAACTGTTTTTCTTACCCTGAGGCAGCAAAATACCATTTTGAAATTTTACATTTGTTTCTGCCCTCCTCTTTAAGTTGTTAGGTTTGCTAACAGATTTCTCTGTACTGAAAGAACAAATCTAGAAGCACTTGTCTGTTTTAACCACCTAGCATGTCTGGATAGGCATGAAACTCCATTGTTCTAGGCTGGTAAATGATGAAGTGCAGTATTAGCTCACCCAGATGATTCATCTTGACGATCATCCTCCTCTGAGGGTGTTTGGTAGCAGATATTTAGGTAAAGAGTGTAAGGTACAGAGCAAATAGAGAATCTGTTTTTCCCTTGTACGAACTCTGATGCTCAGTTCTTGTGTATCGCTTGGGCAAAATTATTTGGGAATATTCAGAAGGAACTAATTTGCTAATGTTACAGCAAAGAAACCATGACCTATGATGAAACAGAAGGCAAGATTATCAATAATTGCAGCTAGTCAGCACAGACAGTGTCTCTTAAAAGTCCTTTGTAGATCAGTGGCACTCATAGTCTCTCAAATTTACTCTATGAATAGTAGAAACCTTTTTTCTTTTTTTTCGAAATATCATCTTTCCTCAAGAAAAAGTTCTTATTCATGATGACTCTTGAGTTTCTGAAGAAAATGACGTAGCATATTCCTGGGATAGCTGACCTGCTTTTCACTAAAATAACTTCTACAATAGTTAATGTTTTTTTCTTTTGGCCAGGGCTTCCAAAGGTCTTTATGAAGTATCCTCGGCATGTCTCAAAGGAGCCTGAGTTATTCTGAAGTAGAGCCACAGTTGGAATAAATTCTGCATTTTCAAGGACAAACATTGCACTGGTGCACGAGCCCAGGGAGGGTGTGCTACTCCCTGGCCTGCTCCACCAGAGGACACTTTCTCCTTAATTCTTATTACTGTAGTATGGTGTAAAATAAACCTGGATGCAGTAATTTTATCTTAATGATTTTTGGCATGTCAGGAGCAAAGGTTGGTTTTCGTAATAAATTCAGCTAACTGATTGCTTGTAGTCAGATTTATAACTGATGAAATACACTCCAGTGATGTGTTTAATGGGAACCTTGCATTAGATTTTTGCAATAACAGACCATTGAGCCGCTGTCCCACCCTCACTTTTCATGATATCACATTTCACATTTCTATGGTATCTTCTGTTTTCTTACTTTGGCTGTATCACTGCTAATTCTCATGATGAATTTTTCATAGATCATGTGTTTGTGCTTTTAATGGAAAAGAAAAACACCAGCACCTTCTGGTTTGGGTGGTGAAACAGATGGACTGATTTCACTGAAATGATGACGTTGTGGAAAAGTACAGGAAAGTTTAAGCTCAAAAATGAATCTGCCATGGATCCAGTTCAAATCCTGTTTTGGCACTCCAATCTTAACTGTGATCCAGCTGTGGAAAAGACCCAATTATTTGCCCCTTAGTCTTTTGCAAACTGAGTTTCTGGAAGCTGCGCTCCATCTGCCTTGAAATCTGTGTGTTGGCTTATATTTCACCAAGAAATGTTACAGCCTCTAAAGATGGACAGCTTTGGGATTCAGAGTGACTATGCCATATGATACATCATTTGACTGTTAGACAAGCTGTTTCTTTATGGACAGTATACTTAGTCGATAATCTAATAGGTCCATTTACCCTTTAATTTCTTACATTGCTGTTAATTAGTATCAAATTCTGGCGGCACTGAGACACTACTGTTGGCCTCATCTCCCATTGCTATGTCTGGGATCAGTTTTCATTTTCAGTGTTCTACAGTGAATTTTCATTACTAAAGAAAAAGATAGGATTTTTTACAATATCAAAGAAAAGATTGATTTTTTTTTTTTCTCTGTGTATAGTAGCCATGTCAAGGCTGGTGCTTATGGAGAAATTTGTTGGAAATCTAGTAGCAGCAGAAAAGAGGTGCCAGATCCTGGCAGAAAAATCATGGCAGCATACTCTAGATGTTGCCCGAGAATAGTTCAGCAGGACCTGGACTTGTTATGTCTTCCTTGTCTATATTCTGTTTGCGATCATTGCTATTGGGGGTTATTTTGGACAAGATGCCTTTTTAAGATGCTTTTTGGTTATCCACTAACTCTCTAGAAAGTTGGCTGCCTGTGGTAAGCAAAGCTGAATTAGTTTTACTGCTTTGCTTCTGTGTTCCTGTTAAGAAGCAGATTCATCTGAATGATGCAGCATAAACATGAAAGAGTGATTTGGCTTAATGTTACAATTTATGTAAAAAATCATACCTGTCAGAGACTTAAAAGGTTCAGCATTTGCTGTATCATATACTTCTTCTGCAGGGTTTTTCAGGGCACTGTATTCTAGAAAAGCAACAGTAAGATAAAGGACCTATTGAAGTTAGAAATCTTACTTTGTATGTGAGAAGCTTTACACTTAAGGCTAACACCTCACTGAGTCATTCTGTGTTTCTCTCCCTTCAGACACCCATTCTCCCTCTTCCCCCCTGGGTTTAAAGGCCTTTTTTTTTTCCTATTACAGTTGAAACTAAGCACATTTTAATTTTTGATATTTGTGTTCTCTGTCTCTGATAGATAAAGAATTAATGTTATCCTCATTTTACAGATAGGACATAGAAGGACTAAAGGGTCAGGTTCAAAGAGATATGTAAATGTTTGTATTTCTGTTGATTTTAGTAGCAAGTCTCCTACCTATATAAGATGCTTAAATATGTTTTTGGTCATGGACCTTAGTGATTAGCTGAGATTTTACAGGAAATCAGTAGTGGCACAGGGATCTGAACCCATTAGTGTTCTTTGAGTTCATCTTTTTTGTTGTGTGCTTGCTGGGATTATGTGAAGTCTAAGCTTTCCGTTTTCACCAAGCTGGTTTTAGCATAATGGTAGAGAGATGGTGAAAGCTGCTTTGATAGCTGTTTGCCTTGGGCATTATAAAACAGAATTGATTTTAAAAAGGCATTTACAAGTGACCTAGTGCTTGCTGGGAGGTGGCCACTGCTGATGGATCAAAAGCTCTAGGAGATACAGCTTCAGGAGAGAGTTAAAATATCTCTGTACTGTTGAAAAAAATCAGTATCAGAATAATTGGAAAGAAGATGAGGAGAAAGCACAGAGTAGGTAAAAGCGATAATTTCTGAATATCTATAATTTCTTTTGTGCTATTGCACAACTGAAAACAAAGGAGGTGGAGTCTGTGTTCATAATTAAACTCTAATTCTCCAGGTCAGAGGTTAAGGTGACCAGTTTGTCCTATCTGCTTCTCAGGACAACATATGGTGTGATTGATACTGGCTCTAAAGAGCAGTCCTCATAGTGCAGTAAAGATGGGGATGTGAATATGCTATCAGTTCTCTAGGGAAAACTATAAATTCAACACTGAGGAGTAAAGTTAATACAGTATTAATAAAAAGTTATTGCTGCTCCTTTTGTCACATGTGTGCTGACACTCACTGTATTGGCAATAACATACAGGTCAAAACACCTTCCAAAATGTGATGAAAAACTGTTACTCTATCCTCCAATTTCACCAGCTGGGAACATAGATCTGATTTTAAATAAAGTCTCTTGCTTCCACTGTGATGTAAGGGCTTTTGATATAATAACAAAGGCTACTTGAATTAACTCCAGATAGGAATGTAAATACCAAAATGCAGGATAGCCAGCTAAGTATATTGATTGTTACAGTAAAGGTATTTTTTCCCCTGCATGAAACAAAATAGTCTTTCTATGTTAAATAAATAAAAAAAATAAAGACAGTTAAAAAAAACCCCAACCCTCTGTAGAAAAAAACAGTGGGAAAAAAGATAGAAAAAGCTGCTTCCTATGAAATATATAATCTCTGAGTTCAAGAAGGTAATACATGATGCAGGACTACTGATTTAGGTTGAGGTTGGCTTGCTCCTCAAAATGGCATTTTATTTTAGTCTTTCTTATCTTGAAGGATAAAGTTAGTTACTTATTCTGTACCTATGCTTTTACAGGACTTCCATTTTTGTGGTGAATACAGTTGTGAAAAGTTAAGCAGATTTTTCTTGTGTACATGCAATTTTTTTTTAAAGCATAAAATTAAATAAATATATTCTGAAACAGAATTATGATTCTTTTAAATAAACTCTACAGCAGTATCATAGTGCTTAGAAGTTCTTGTGCACATTGCTTTATTTACAACAGTATAGAATCAGTACAGAGAGATTCTAGAGAACCTACAAGCTGAGAGACAACAGATGGACCCTCAAAGACCACCAGTACAGCACAGGGAAGCTGTGAAACAATGTAGGTCAGTATATAGACACTAATTTTGCTATGACAGGAGCCCTACAGAGATGAGAAAAGGTGGTACGCCTTTGCATCAGCAATTCACTCTCAAGACTTGAACATACAGCTTTAGGCAAGAGTATTAGATACCTCAAGTCTGATACATACAAAAACTTTTTTTTTCCACCCAGTTCACTCGCTTCTGTACTTTGTAAATGATTACTGAAAGGAAATCAGTAAGGTTATACCTGGGTTTTCTGGTTGATTATTCCTTCCATTGAAAGTCCAAGAGGAAACTGAGAAATTATCTGGGGATTTTAATGGGAAAATTGAGCACTGCATCCTTATTACCCTTGTGTTATGGATTCTCATCATCCAGTATCTTGGCATTACTTGACCACTTACCACAGTACTATTGTTTATGTTTATTTAACTAAGTGTTTTATAATATTTAGTGGGAGAAAATAAAAATTACATGCTAATATCACTGTATTGACAACCTTTTATCCTTATTGCTGAACTGCCTGTGCTTATGTTACCATTCAATGGGAGGTTCTCTAGACATTTGAGACTGAAGTGGTGTAGAAGACATTTCTGTTCAGTTGCTGCTGTTTAATTAGTCAATGCTCCTTTCCACATTTCTGCCCAATACCTGTACTCTTTAAAGAAAAGATGTTACCAGTAACTTGTGTACATTATGACTTGTGGAACATGGTATGCAGTCTGAGTATTAACAAAAATTCAGCATAGAAATTCAGCATAGAGGTATGCAGAATAATTTTAAAAGTCTCATTCTCAGTTGGAAATCTACCAGTAAGAAGAAGAGTTTTGATTTGCCTGATTTTGTAATATGGTTGCACATATATTTTAGAAGTAAAACTTAGTGTTGTTAACTAATTTACTGAGGCTTGATTGACAGACCAAAATATTTCAAAGTGCAAATCCTAAATCTAATTTCATCTGTTCTAAAGAAGCTTGACTAATTAAAGGCATTTAATTTATTTTCCCCACAATGGATGTTATCTTAGTGCCACCTTTTTTTTTACCTGGCTTTTCAAGGCCAACAGTAGAAGTGAAGCCTGTAGTCCCAAAAGGAGAGAGTTAAATAGTTGCCTGAGTATAAACCTTCAGTATCTCATCCAAAAATAACAATAACAAAATATGAAGAATAAGAGAAGTTACTGCTTGGTCTCCTTTAAGTATACACCTTGAAAATAACTAATTCAAAGTTATCATCATCATCATCATCAGTCCTAGTGTCAAGATAACAACTATCAGAAGAACAAATGATTTAGAGAGATAATGGTAAGAATGCAACTTTTATCTCTGGACTAACCAGCTTAGCTTTCCTGCAGGTGATCTGAAGTCACTTATTGTCATATGATTTCAGCAGTATGAAAGAAGTTAAAGTTACTATCAGTTTGAGTGATCTGTGCTTTGCAGAAAGAGATAATATGATTTTTGGATAAGTTTATGATATGTCAGCATTTCTTCAGGAGGATAAAGGGCAGATGTTAACAGGCATAAGAACTGAACAGATGTGCCACCCTAGATGGAATCACATTGTCAAGACACATAAGGAATCATGCTTTGCTATTTCCCGGGTACTAATTGTTTTGTGAGAGATTTCAGCCTCTAAAGTTGACATACTTTTAGAAATCTCATCAGTCTTTCTAGGGGAGAAAGAATGGCTCTGCATAAGTGTCAGGCATCAGTGAGTGTTTTAGATAAACAGTGCAAAACTGAGGGCATCCAGACGTTTTAATGTCTTAGGAATAGTAATAACCTTTCTGTGCTCCTCAGAACTTTTTAATTGTCCACACTTGCACGTTGAGAAGCTTTCCATTTATTTCCACCTCTAAACGAGGAGAATTAAGCTGGTTCCCAGCAAAGTACAAATACAAATTATTTTTTCCGGTGGACAGAAATTTGCATTTTTTTAAGCAGCTAGTTTTCTGTTTTCTCACATTTCCACACATTGTCAAGAACCTAATTCAAGACGTTCCCTGTTTTCACTTAATCTGAGTACGTTTGTTAGTCTGTGAATGTATCTATACCACCTGTCACGCCTCCTTTATAGACTGTTATTAAATAATCCAAAGAGCCTAAGGGACCTTATATGTAAGCAAGAACACTGAAATATATATCATTTTAATTGCAGGAGGAAAATTCTGTTTACTGTTATTTTTAACTTCATTATCAACACATTATATAACACAAGTGTTTACTAGTAGTGAACGAAAAATACATTGCTGGAAATATTTATGATAAACAGTGAGGAGGAAATACTTGCATGTGACTAAACATGACTATAATACTTTTGGTCAATAACTTCTTGAATTTAGTCTCTGAAAATCAGTCATCACTACCCTACAGCCCAAGGAAAAAGAGAGGTTGCAAGCATGTGGCAGGAATGGTAGGCACTCCTCCTCCCCAGTCTGCCATGTTCACCTTTTATTGCTTTTGCTAAAATTATTCTCCACATGGAAACCTCATGGAAAAGGATATTGGTAGTAGTTTCCCAAGGAGTACGACTGTAGTAGAGATCCGCTATGCCAGTGCAAGAGGAGAATTTAACTTGTATTCATACAGTTCTTCTCAATGAAGATGTGCTTTGAGAAACAGAATACATTTGACACTGTATTTACCATTCATGCCTACTATGAACAGAATTATCTTATAGACAGACACATTGTCCGCTCATGTATTAATTTTTTAAAATGCATTTCACTTCTGCTGACAAGCCATTAAAATTCAACACTTAAACGTCACACTTTGGCATGTAATTTACTGTCATGAAAACAACTATGGAATTATTTTCTGGTGAGATTCTTGTTAAGTATTGAGCAATATGTCAAAACCAAAAAGTGTTGTAATTTCTTAAAGGGGGAAAAAGGAGCAATCCCCAAGTGGTATGGAATATTAAACATTGCTTGAATAGACAGAAAGAGATTCAACAACATTGGTTATTGTTTTTCAATATGGAAAAGGCAATAAAATTGTTCTGATGAGTTGGAAATTTCATATAGTTCTGAATAGTGAATAGGTCAGACCAGCTAAATCATTAATTATTGAAGCTGAGTTCAGTTGATTCTTGAATGGGTGGTAAACTGAAGATGCTATACAAAGCAGTTGGTTTGTTGCTGTTCCTGTTTATCTTTTTTTTTTTTTTAAATCTCTCTGAGTCCATAATCCAGCATGGTTCTAAAGAGGAGTGCACTGTTTCAGGCATAGATGCCACTATGGAGTACAATGCCTTGATCTCCTCTGGATTTTAAAGATGATAGACATCTTTTGCAAGATGAATATAAATATCAGTGACTGACATAAACTCGATTTGGATAATTTTCTTTCCTAAATTTCTCTCACACTTGTTTAAAATCCATTATACTCATTTAACCATTGTCCTTATCAGCTGTTCAGTTTTGCTTTTTACTACCAGACAGGCATTGTATTCCAACCCACATAAGGAAACATATTCATCTCAGCTAAAAACAAATGCTATACATTTCCCGTGCTTTCATATTAAAAGTTGTTTGCAACAGTAATAAAAAATATTTTATGCTTAATAATTTCAGACTTAGTAATATTTTGGTAATCCAGCTAACGGCTTATTTTTTGTTCCCATATGACCCATTGAAACTGCTTCACTTTGTTCATTTTCTTAACACTAATGTATATATGAAGTGAAGCCAAATAGTGTATTTGTTATTTCAAAATAATTTCACTGCAAACTATTTTCTATGATGTGCAATAACATATTAAATAACAGAGAATGTGATTACTTTGTTAGATAAATATTATAGTATCTTCAAAGCTTCTGTAAGCTTCCTCTCCAAGTGATTTCTCTCTTTTTCTTCTCTAGTTTTCATTTTCCCTGGAAGCTATAACACTATGTGTAGATTCAGTGTTGCTACACGACTGATTTTCACATGCAAAGTACTTTGAAAGATTTTTAGTAACATATTCCTTCTGTCAGGCTACCCTTTATTTCAAGCAGCCCTTTTAGAAATTCTGTTAAAATGGGTGTCTAGTGTCAAGAGCATCAGATACAGACAGGGATCGGCAAGCATTCAAAATGACCTGTCATTGCAAAAGGGAAGTGGTAATATTATGCTGCTTTGAAAGAAACCTATCTGTGCTATGAGAGCTTCTGTACTGAATAATGTGTGTGTGGAGGGGTAACAAGCCACATAGTTCTATAAATTTTTTTTAATGTAATTGTGAATTTTATTTTGGATTAAAAAAAATTTAGAAACAGAATTTATACTACAGCAATGGTTGTTACAGGAAAAATCTTTACTTGGATTTTACTTTTAAAAGTCTTTCTACACTCTGTACAGAAATCCAATATTAAACAGAGAACAAAACCTGCCCTGTATAGGGAAGGATGCCTGCATTGCATATGCACATCTTCTGTTGGTTGAGATGAGGTCCAGGGATTCTGCACCTTCTTACTGCAGAGTGGGAGGTAATCTCATAGCTCTACAAAGAAGTTATAATTGTTAAGGGAGTTAATGAACACAGCTTCTTCCCAAGGCCACATTGTCATCCTGGTTGCCTTTGCAACAAAATCGTATTAAAGCTCCCATTCTTTCACAGCCAAGACTCATACTGGCTGAACAGTTTTAGAGATACATGATGGGAAGAGGGTGTCATACTCTGCTTTTAACAAGGGAAGGGAAATGTGATAAACTCAAAATGAGAGCTCACAAGCATCCTATCCCCTCTTAATTGAACTTCAGGTCAAGGCAGGCTCACTTGGACTGGTTGCCCTGCCTGGGGCAGTGACTATGAAGGGTCAGGTGAGAAGCAGTGGGGCTACATGAAATCTCACTGTGATTGCGGTAGGCAACAGGGCTGCATTATTTATGGAGTAAATTCTGCTGTTGCACTTCCTCCTGGTAATCCTACTCAAAGCAGATTAGGGCGCTGGCTTAAATCTGGAGTCGTTCCTGGTAAACCAACCTGCATGATGGCTTCCATTTAGACCCTGTCAGAGATCAAATCATGCAAGAAGAAATGGAATAGTAAGAAATTACCTAATGGCATAAATAGCAGATGAGATAGCACAATAAAGTAAATAGCTGTCATTAAAAGTATTCCAATTTGTCTTCCCTTTTTCATTGTTCCTATTGAAGAAAGACCCAGTTCAGAGTTTTAATCTATTTCTTTTCCCTTCTGCTGTTTATCTGGGTTTTGGAAAAGGTGAGATTAGTGAAAGGAGAAAATGCAGTGCCCTCTTTCCTTTGCTGGAAAGCTGTAAATACCATTTAAGCAAAAATGCTGTTCAGAGCACTCTAAATCAAGTCTCTATTCTCCTCTTGTGCCTGGTTCCTGATTTTCCTTCCCCATAATGCCACAGAGACAAATACACAAAGATATTTATTAACAGGTCACCAGGTTCAGCTTTCAGCGTGCTCTGACATGCCAAGTGAGTGAATCTAGGTAGAAGCTATAATATTAAACTAATTAGTTTAAATTTTTGAGAATTTTTATGTCAGTGTTAGTGAAATAGAGTATGCTTTTACTTCTTTGCATCCTGGTTAGCACTGAAACAAGAAAGCCTGGACAGGCATAGTGCTCTTCCTGGGTTAATTAGCCCTACTAAGCTCTAAAGTGCTTGGTTTTGTACACATTATAGCTTTGCTGGTGCCAACTTAAGTATGTCATCATGTTAGTCTATTTGCTGTGTAGATATATTTATCGTTCATTTCAGAACTTCATTTTTTTATGACATTAAAAATGCTAAACGCTTACCTTAAACTTCTATCATTTTTTTCATGCACAAGCTTTATGCTTACCCTGTTCATTACATTTACTTAAATTTTGCTTATTTTTAGTGATTTAATCATGTTCATCATTAGAATTAGAGTGGGTTGTATATGATTGCTTAAATAGAATCCATAATGATTCCAATGTGTATGGACTTCCTGCTGTAAACTGTCTTGCAACATGAAAGTTTTATCAAATGTTGTGGTTTTCTTCTCTTTTCAGAAAGGAAATGTTTTGAGCTTATTTATAAATTTACCATGGAAATCTAGACACTTATGGTAAAATTTAGCCTGTATGCACAAGAACACTTGCAAAAGACCAGCACCTTCAAATTCACCAGAAACACCAGTTGTCTGGTACTTCTCCCTGATGATTTTTTCCCTTTTATTTTGTGTAATAGTAAGTTTACAGCAGGGGCTTTATTTGCCTTTTATTTACTAGCGGTTTTGTAGGCTTTAATGTTCGTGATCCAGTTTTATATGGACTGTCCAATTTACAAAAATCTGCCTACCCAAATCCCTGCTATTGCAGCTGGTTTCAGTAGAGACGCCAGTGCATGAACTGGCCTGAGACTGAATGATGAACAGCTGAATTCAGTGTTTTCCAAGTTAGTGAATCAATGCTTCTGTATTTTGGCTAAAGTACAGAATCCTCCTCCTCCTCCATCTCTGATGAGTAGATAATTTAAGGTTTAGATGCCCTTTAAAACACCTCTTTTTTCTCTTCCCAGCTATTAATGAATGGTCAGCATTGGCTGCTTCCCCATGAATGCCCTTTAAATGGGAAATGAGGGGAAAATTAGCCTTATATCACCTGTGCACAAGGAGTAATTTTACCTAGTAAATTTGGGAGGAATTAAACTGTGAGGAAAAGATAAAGGTTGTTTTTGGGTTTTTTTTAAGAAGAGTGAAGAAAAAGAAGTTTTGCCACTGATAAGTGTTCTGTCCGTATCTCCAAGGATTATAATGTTGTTACTAGATAATTGATCCAAGCCTTTGCACTGCCCATGGTGGATCTCAAGTGCTCACCAGGGAGATGCTCTGATTAGAGGGATAGCCCTTTTGCTTTTCACAGAATGTTCTGCATCCCAAAACACAACCTCTTTCTTCCCATTTACATGGCATAGACTGATAGTTAGTGCTGTCTAAATGCTGCAAATGAGCTTCTTGCTACACTAACTGTTTCTAGGAGTCATAGATATATTCCCAGGCCTAAAGCTGTTTATTGCATCCATCATCAATACCATTAAAAGGTAGTTCATCTAATCTGCCTTAAGGGACACAAGTGAATTTTGTCGAGGTAGTCTCAGACAAATGATTGTGCAATACACATTATTTCTCCATGGCTAGTTATAAATACATTTTAAGGGGAATAAACTACTGTGGGAAAACCGATTTGCTTCACAAGAAATAATAAATGAACTCACATTAGCTGCAAAATATCACATTCATTGAACAGCTGTGCAAGCAATCAGGCACTGCCAATGTGTATGTCACGTTCAAATTTTACTTTGACACTCATTTGTGTCTAAATTCATGCATGATAATGTCTCTAACTTCATGGACACATCAAATCTTACCACTACACAGTGTTCATTCAGAACTAAACATTTATTTCCTTAGTTGAGAAGTTAGGGCCAATTCAGACGACTGGGTTGGAACAATACCTCATTTCTGAAAGGCATGGGCTAACTCTAGTCAGAGCAAAGACTTGTTATTTTGCAGGAGAGAGCCTCAATGCCTTATACTGAATTACAGAAATCTGTACCAGGAAAAAAGGTTCTCTTCTCCCATGGGCATGGCAATAAAGTAAATATATCTTTAAAAAGTTCTTAGAAACATTCCACAGACTTTTCTGCAGGATTATACATTGTTAGATGAAAGAACCGCTCAATGCCATTTTTTTCCCCCTAAAGATTTGCTAGTAAGATCAAATTACAAAACAAATTGTTTTCAGTACAAGATAGTGTGATGGATAATTTTCTGGCTTATTTTGTATTTTCAGACCTCAATTTTTCAGTTTTAGTACTATTCCAAAGAGCAAAGCATGCATATAAAAGTAAATGTGGAATTTTGACTTTCTTTTGGAATGTCTATTAGGGTACTGAAATTCTTTCTAAGAAAGAAAAAGAGACTAATATTAGAATGTTGAACCTAGAAAACATTATTCCAAAAGGAATTGGTATCCCATTAAATGGAGGTAGGGTAAAAACCCAGAACAGAAATTATTATGTAAGGAAAATGAGTGTATGTCATTCTTGTTTCCTACTGACTTGTTCTAACTGAGGCAAATTTTTGAGGGTTAAGCAGATGAGAAGGAAAGGAAGAAATCCAGAGAAAGAGGGATTTAAGGTTCACATTGGTCATAGTTTAAAATTGCCTTTGAAAGTGTTCTCCCTGAATAGATTGTTTGACAGCCATGTTTAAGTACCATGTGCATTTACATTGTGATGCACTGGAAAGGCAGTTACAATTCCATTAATAAGCTTGAGTGTTTTCTTAATTTTTGAGTATTATGGCAAAAGGAGCCACTTTTTCATCTTAACTCAGAATAAATTATTTAAGGAATATCATAACAGTGTTGAGCCAGAGCAAATTGGAGGACAACAGATTTAGAGTAGAAATAATCAAATACTGGAATTTCTCATCTGTGAGAAAGTCTAACAATTGAAAGATATTGTCTTGGGGATATGGATTGGTTTATGGAGACAAATTTTGATTATTACTAAATAAGTTGTATAAAACTCATTATTTTAGAGCTCCCAGAGGCTTGAGAAGCACTGTGTCCTTTAAGTCCTCAGAATTTCAGTTCCCAATGGACTGAAAATTTACTAGAACTGCCTGACTCTGTGCTGGCATGCTGGAGATCCCAGGTCTCCTCCCAGACCTTTTCTTCTGAGGCGAATGAGTAGGAAAGCAGGATGCTGCAAAATATTTTCCAGAATGTTTTCTAAACCGAGCTCATGTCTCTGAAAGTATTCCAAGGTAATAGAAGATTCAAATCATGCCTCCTTTTAAGTAGTCAGCATTGTCTACTCCAAGACAAAAAAAAAGTATAACAAATCTATGGGGTTTATTTTTTGAATTTTTCCCCCCTCAGTATGTGGAATTACCCCATGAGGTGCCATATA
The DNA here is from genome assembly GCA_013389865.1 of Piaya cayana. NCBI lineage: Eukaryota > Metazoa > Chordata > Aves > Cuculiformes > Coccyzidae > Piaya > Piaya cayana. Next base: position 80,806 of record WAAB01021661.1, on the reverse strand, counting down.
GACCGAAAGATGAAGTATTCTCCAGTAGCACTGAAGAATTATCCCAGGTATGTTATACCTCCCTGATAGGAAATCATTGCTTCAAAGGAGACAGAAAGAGAGGTTGTTGATGGAGTGGGGAGATAAATTGTGTGAGGTAGTATTAAACTCTAAATTGTATTAATATTGGTTAAACTATTTTGTCTGGATATCGAGTGAAACAGATAATGTCCTACATGGCTTGGAGATGTCATTAGAAAGATTGATCGTGCTCTAATATGGCCAGTGATCATCTGGTGATTGCTTTGTGATTTTCTAGTGAATTTGATGCAGTACACTTAGATTTTCAGAGACATGGGTGGGTGTCATGACTCTACATTTATTTGCATAGGCAGTTACTCTTAGATGGCAGTATTTGACAACAGTTAAACCAGTGCTGTGAGCCACTGTGATTAATCTCTGTCTTCGATTAACAGTTTTCCTGTGAAAATATTCTGTTACCTACATGAAATTTAGCATCTTACGGTGATACTTTTCACCAGTAAAAATGATTCACAATCCCTATAAAAACAATACTGATTCATAGAATCATAGAATAAGAAGGTTGGAAGAAACCCACCGGATCGTCCAGTCCAACCATTCCTATCAAACACTAAACCATGCCCCTCAACAACTTGTGCACCTATGCCTTAAACACCTCCAGGGAAGGTGAATCAACCACCTCCCTGGGCAGCCTGTTCCAATGCCCAATATCCCTTTCTGTAACAATTTTTTTCCTAATGTCTAGCCTATATCTCCCCTGGCGGAGCTTGAGGCCATTCCCTCTTGTCCTGTCCCCTGTCACTTGGG
>WAAB01021661.1:48712-79427 GCA_013389865.1 Piaya cayana | reverse complement strand
AATTTTGATTATTACTAAATAAGTTGTATAAAACTCATTATTTTAGAGCTCCCAGAGGCTTGAGAAGCACTGTGTCCTTTAAGTCCTCAGAATTTCAGCTCCCAGTGGACTGAAAATTTGCTAGAACTGCCTGACTCTGTGCTGGCATGCTGGAGCTCCCAGGTCTCCTCCCAGACCTTTTCTTCTGAGGCGAATGAGTAGGAAAGCAGGATGCTGCAAAATATTTTCCAGAATGTTTTCTAAACAGAGCTCATGTCTCTGAAAGTATTCCAAGGTAATAGAAGATTCAAATCATGCCTCCTTTTAAGTAGTCAGCATTGTCTACTCCAAGACAAAAAAAAAAGTATAACAAATCTATGGGGTTTATTTTTTAATTTTTCCCCCCTCTGTATGTGGAATTACCCCATGAGGTGCCATATAGACCGAAAGATGAAGTATTCTCCAGTAGCACTGAAGAATTATCCCAGGTATGTTATACCTCCCTGATAGGAAATCATTGCTTCAAAGGAGACAGAAAGAGAGGTTGTTGATGGAGTGGGGAGATAAATTGTGTGAGGTAGCATTAAACTCTAAATTGTATTAATATTGGTTAAACTATTTTGTCTGGAAATCGAGTGAAACAGATAATGTCCTACATGGCTTGGAGATGTCATTAGAAAGATTGATCGTGCTCTAATATGGCCAGTGATCATCTGGTGATTGCTTTGTGATTTTCTAGTGAATTTGATGCAGTACACTTAGATTTTCAGAGACATGGGTGGGTGTCATGACTCCACATTTATTTGCATAGGCAGTTACTCTTAGATGGCAGTATTTGACAACAGTTAAACCAGTGCTGTGAGCCACTGTGATTAATCTCTGTCTTCGATTAACAGTTTTCCTGTGAAAATATTCTGTTACCTACATGAAATTTAACATCTTACGGTGATACTTTTCACCAGTAAATATGATTCACAATCCCTATAAAAACAATACTGATTCATAGAATCATAGAATAAGAAGGTTGGAAGAAACCCACCGGATCGTCCAGTCCAACCATTCCTATCAAACACTAAACCATGCCCCTCAACAACTTGTGCACCTATGCCTTAAACACCTCCAGGGAAGGTGAATCAACCACCTCCCTGGGCAGCCTGTTCCAATGCCCAATATCCCTTTCTGTAACAATTTTTTTCCTAATGTCTAGCCTATATCTCCCCTGGCGGAGCTTGAGGCCATTCCCTCTTGTCCTGTCCCCTGTCACTTGGGAGAAGAGGCCAGCTCCCTCCTCTCTATAACTTCCTTTCAGGTTGTTATAGAGAGCAATGAGTTCTCCTCTCAGCCTCCTCTTCTCCAGGCTAAACAACCCCAGCTCTCTCAGCCGTTCCTCATAAGGCCTGCTCTCCAGCCCCTTCACCAGTTTTGTTTCATTATCTAAGGTACTTAAAAAGAAAAAATGAAAAATCAGCTGTCATTATTTATTATGAAAAATTGTCATACAAATACATCAATGGGAAAAGTGATGGTGAATTTGAGGTTTTGAAAGTCAAGGGAACTACAAGGCAACATAAGATTAAAACCTTCCCTGAACTTACCCTCATTCTGACCAGTCTTATTTATTTTCCTATTGAACTGGATAGGATAATGTTGATAACTTTACAAAGAATGAGATAGAAAAGGCTTACAAGGTGATGAAGGAAGCAGTATCTTCCTTTCCATCAGTGGTTTAGCTGTTACTGTAAATTGTACTAATTTTCTTATGAAGAAGGGCCCACCTTCTGTTAAACATGGTACAAATACATAATGAGAGATTGTTCCTCCCGCACTGACTTAATCTAAAAAACCCCATATAATAAATAATTGTAGAAGTCATAACTGTGATGTTGCAAAAGCCCACAGATAGTGGTGCTATTAGATACACTAACCAGGTCACTAATATCTGTTCGGTGAACAGCAGCAAACATCTTGTTGTATTTCTTTGAGATCTCAGTCAGATGTTTCATGAAAAACAGCCTGATTACGACCCTAGTTTTGTACTTTGTGCAAAGTTATGTTCCCAGATAATATCAGGAAGTTCTTTTGATTTTCCAAGGTTCAAGTTGTCAAAACATATTATTAGGATTGTTGAAGGAAGACTATAAAGCTTTGTATAATCATTAGGTGAAGCTGGCAAAGATACATACATGGAGCCACTTGTTTCAGTGCAGGAGGTGAGAGATGGAGGAGGAGAACAGTAAGACAGGACACTTGAGTAAGGTTATTTGCCGTATGCTCCTTTCTAAGAATACAACTAAAGACCTCTGATCTTGTAACCCTTCTCAGCTGATGTTGTGTACTGTCGGTGACTTCAATGTGATGGAGAGCCAGGCTGGATTCCTATGAGCGACTGAGGTAGAGAGGGAACTATGTGTTTGGGGTCAAGAATAATAAAAACATAGGAAGGCAAAACTTCTTACCTGCAAATGGGACTTGGAGAGAAACACAGATTTTGAATTATTTAGTGGAAAGAATTAGGATTACAATGGGTTGAATTGCTGTGAGTTTAACATTTGTGTGACTAATGTGGATTGCTTTGTATCACCAATGTGCAGAAGATGTTGCTGAACTTGAGGCTGGCTACTGTGTTGTTGGATAGTTTACCTTTTTGCAATCGCCCTGGAATCAATGGAATCTTCAAGTATAGCTGCATACTTGAGTTTCAGTCAAAATATTGGTAATTATTACAGCTCCTCTTCTGATTATCAGTAGTTTTCTTCTGTTGTCTGTTTCCTTTTTGAATGAGCTTCTTTGTAGCCAATTGTACCAATCAATACTGCAGAGACTTAAAGAAAGGGAAGAGGAACTACAAGTAATCAGAAGGATTGTTGAATACAAAGGGGATGAAAAATGGGTCTTTTTCCATGATCTATGTGATAGAATGCTCCTTTGTGTTCCTCTGTTTTGATGTTACTAACTACAGTTGGAAAGTTGGAGGTGAGATGTTAAGGGACAAGCATCCTGAGCTACCACACACTTTTCATGACCTTGGTGGAGGAAAAGAAAGCCAAAAAGGCTTTGACCCCAAGCTGTAAGATACATTTTCAGACCTACTTGGCTTTTCTATTCTGTTATATTGGAATCACATCCTACTGAGGCATACATAGTCAGAGGAAAGAACAAATGTTTTCAGATATGTTACACTGCCTTTATTGTTTCTTCTGTGCTTGGAGGACACTACTGATAACTTGAGAAAAATTTACTAGGCTTCTGCTGCAGTACATAAGTTTCAGTTCCCCTGATCACTCTGGTTCAAGGCAGTCAGGAAAATAATGCAAAAATACAGGGCCACTCAAAGTCAGAGAGGGCTGACAACTTCAGAAAACTAGTTGAAGTTAAAAAGACTGTAGTCTAAATTTCATAGTGAAAAGTGCTTTTAGTATCCACATTTTATTGTGTGCATACTAGACCGTTACAGAAAGTGCTTAAGATTTACTCTGCAGGGTAAACACTTTATCAAGAGAAAACCTGAGCTACTTATTGGGAAGAGGGTATAAGGGAAACAGAGAAATAAAACGGAGTCTTGAAGTTGTACCACTAGGATTTGGAGAGGGAAGACTCTTTCAAGCAAAGTCACATCATGAGCAGAGAAGACAGCAGGATCTGAGAACAGCACTCTCTTACACATCTGTGGAAATGAACCTGCTAGATACAGTGAGGAGAAGACAATAAAATTTCCTTTGAAATGGAAAGTGATGGGTATTTTGGGATGAAGGTGTTGGGAAAGGGAGAGAAGAAATGCTCATTTAACTACAAGTTAAATGAGAGCCTTATACAGAATCAACATCTCAACCAACCAAATTAAAGGCAATCTGTACATTAAAGAAGTCAAGAATATAAACACGGGGGAAGGAGAGATAAGATATTTCAAACACTTTCAACAATTACCCTGAAACTAGATTAGAGTGGAATCCAAAGAGAGATATTTTATCCTCCATGGAGCACTATGAGTAATCCTTGTTTTCATTAGAAGTTTTCATTTTTTAAATGATGTTACATTTGCATTCTCCTCCCTCGGCTAAAAGATAAGAGTTGATTAACAGTGCAGTGAATTTTACTTCTGTATTCTTACCAAAGTTTGTTCTGGAGTTTATGGTCTTGCCTCTTCTCTTTAACCACATTTGATTGGTTCAAAGGTCAGGCGCTGTGTTCAGTGAGGAGAAGAATAAAATGCTGAAAATAATTTTCTGTCCTTATGTTTTTGCTGCCTGAGTATTTACATCTTCCCTTGCCTGGGATGTAGCTTAGAGGAGCCACGGTGCTCCCCGTATTTGTGTTCTGGAGATGCTATTCCCCAACCCAAGGGGCTGGATGTCAGTGCTATCAGGGTACTCCCTACACTGGTTTTGTATCTTTTTTTCTATGCTGTCTGAGAAATTTCTGCCAACAGAAAGGAGTCATAACCCAGAAGAGGATTTGTCATACTGTTAGGTAACTTTGCATCTGATTGGATCAACCATCCAGCCTGTGCTTTTATTAACTTTTTCATCCACCATTAATTTACTATCTAGAACATAAAAGCTAGCACAAGCTGGAAAAAAAGAATCAAAGAGTTTTGATCTCCATCTTGCTTCCTTTCAACCTTTTAACCCAATAGAAACCATTTGGAGTTTGAGAACAGACTAAATAACCTTACTTGCAGCATTAGCAAATATATCAGCAAGTTTCTGTGACAGTGTGTACTTTACTGTCCCTTCAGAAGCGAAGTTCACGTGAAAAAAATGTTGGAAAAAGACATATGGCTTATGGGGACAGGTTTACTCTCTTGTGAAAAGTAAAGTTATTAAGTGAGCAGTGCCTGGCAGTTGCAGAGAAGTTGGCAGGGATATGTTGGCACTGTAATTTTTTATTTATTATTTAAGAAGCCTAATGTAGAACTTCTGAATATGGCCTTAAAATGCTAGGCAATATACAAACATACAGAGTCAGTGCACAAAATATGTATTGTGTTACAAAAAGGAAGAATATGATGCTGCAAAAACCCTCTCAGAAAACTCTGTAGACATTGTAATAAAAAGACCTGATCTTAATGGATTAGAAAATGATTTTTGAAGAGTAAAACTGTGTAGAAGGAAAGAGCTATTTGTCTAACCTTTTCTGAAGTCAAATCAGAAAGCATTCCTTATTCTTCATGGCAGTTTTATAAAGTTGGTTGATTAGCAGGAAAGAAACCCAAACAAACAGGCAGTTGAAAATTTTTACTTTCTTAGGAACAGTTGTCCTAAAAATCCACAATATTCAGGTTAATTTTGGCATAATTTGAAAAAAGTTAGATTGGTAAAGAAATCCATCAAAATTTCCAAAGTGTGATCTAGCTGTTAGCGTAAAGGAATCCTGACATACATGATAGCAGGTACTTCAGCTAAGAATCCAGCCTATGGTTAACAAGACTAGGATGTATGTTTTTATTCCATAGAGATACCAAGATCCAAAATGCTTTCAGAATAATACACTTAATTAATACTTGAATCTTTGGATAAAACCAACAGAACAAGCCCAAATATTCCTTCTAAAATGTGAATGGTTCTGTAGAGATATTTTCCCTGCAATATTAATGATATAATATATTTAATATTTTTAACATAATAGTTCCCTGAAACTACATGCAGTCACCTACATTAGTCACCTACAGAGACATTCAAAATCACATTGTTGGCATCAGGCAAAAGGAGCAGAGGTGATTGAGTACAGTGGTCTGAATATGGCCCTCATGCTCTGCAAATGTTGCACTTTGTCTTCTATTCAGTTTATTGAAAATAGCGAATACTTCCCCTTTTCCATTCATCTCTATTTTAACCTAAGATAAGCAATTCTGTGATATTTTTGTACCTTGTAAAATATTTATTTTACTTACTATATTTTTATGCTAGAAGTTTTCTGGGTATGGGAAGAATTCTAGTGCTGAGATTCTGTGTAAAAATAACACTATCATCTGGTTAGTAGTTCACTTGTAAATGTGTTGGAAAGGATTTTTACAGGGGAAGCTTCTGCTCTTTTGCAAAGCCAGAACCTTCACTTTCAGGAGAGCAAAATGTATCAACACTGGAAGAAACTGAGTCCTATTTAAAGCTGAAAGTCTACTAGATGGCACAAACCCCCTGCATTTTTAAAGGGAGAAAGAGGGGGGAAAAAGCCATTCATGAGAAGTATAAAATGTAATTTTGTTTTAAAGCCCACTAAAAGCTATATAGGTCATGAAGACAATCAGTCTTTTATTCTTTGAAATAATTCACATTATAGCCCTATGTATTACCGCCCTTATCACAGAAAAGCCTTTAGATTTGTGTTGGCAGATAATTACAAATTGATTTCTGGACCCTCATTTTGACAATGGTTTTGAAAACCTTTTCTTGCCTCCCTTGCCTCCCTCCCTTCCCCCCAGTTTTAAAAGCCTCTTATGATTTCTTGCGCATCATACTGAATAAGTACTGTCATGATGAGCTGACCAGGTGTACTAACCATTTAGACAAAAAAACCATAGTGTATAAGACCCAAAATATTCTGGAAATGAACAGTGAAATGCTTCAGGTAACTGCATATACTTAATTTATGCCTATCTTCATCTCTCATATTGTTCAAACTTGAAATAATTTTACAAATAGATGGCAATTTAACAAATGGGTAATCTGAAATTTTACAACCTGCAGCTTGCTTCTTTTACTATCACACCATAACCTAGTTTCCTTCTGTTTTTGCAGATTTTAACACTATTAAAGTATGTTCAGGAGCCAAAAGCCTTACCCATTGTTCCTCATATTTACCATTGTGGGATCAAATCTGTCTCCAAAGATGCCATTAAGTGATTACCAAAGTCTGGGCTAAAAGTTTCCTTTGTAGTCTTAAGACCTGTTCTGCAGGTAGTAACCAAATTTAGAGTGATAATTTCTACCTTTAGGAGCCTACGGTTTAAAACTCAGCATGTCAACAGCTGAAAAACACATTTAGTTAAAGTTGATGAGTAGGAACAGAGAAGATGAGTAACAAAAATAACTAGCTATCTTGGCATAGATTTGCTGTATGCACAATCCACAGTCAACCGGTGACAGCAAGCGCAGTAATCACTATTCACCACCTGCTTAGCTGTGCTATTTTTAGAGTATAACTGAATGACAGCAGTAGTGGGTTTTTTTAATTGTTTATTATTTCAGAGAATTAAATAGCATTATCTCAGCATTTGGTGTACATCTAAAGGATTCACAGCTCTAAGAATATCCTAGGCACACAGGTACGTGAAGCAGCCTGTATGACATGCAGTAAACACTGATATAGCGTAACTGGAGGCTAAATTGAAATTTTTTTAGTGTTACGGACTTTATTGATTTGGTTTTGAGTTGTTTTCCTTTCTAACTCAGACTTCATGTATTATTAAAATATTTGCAGAGCATCAAGTATAATACCATATTTCTTAGGATTTTTTTTTAATTTCAAGGGAAAAATAATAATCTTTCAGATACACAGAAATGGTGGCCATTAGCTTTAGCAGAAAACCCTTGTGCATGTCCCTAAAATACAATTTTTTCTACAACTCCCAGAAGGTTGTGATTTCTAAACAGTATTAAGAAAAGCATATGAAATGCTACTGTCTTCAATAATCTGTAACCCTCAGGAGAGAATACATTATGATTATGCTTCTTGTTGAGCTTCAATCTGAATCTGAATTCTAAAAATTAACTTTTACTTTCTTGTTCTTCATTTTTTTTTGCCTATCTATTTATAAGTAATGTCTTCCATTAATTTTTTCACCTTCCTTTTACATTTCAACGTTCTATTTTTCTACTGTCCTTTGGATACAGAAAACATCCCACTTCAAACAAAAATAGAAAAAAAAAATCAATTCTTTAAAATGACCAGTGGGATACATAAAATTATATGGAATAAAAATAATAGTCCTCCTAACTTTCTGTTTAATAAAACAAATTCAGGAAAGCAGGTTGAAAGAAGGTTGAGAGGCAATTTTCATTTCCCAGTGACAGAACCTTAGCTGGAATTAATTATCAGCCTTCCATTTATTTCAATGGGCATTTAACAATTCACACAGCTTGGAATTTACCTCCTCATTTCCTCTGTTTTTTACGAGTATCTGTCAGTTTTATCTGTACTCAATTCTTTCCTGTACCAGACCGTGTGTGAATGTTTATGTATATATGAATGATACTTACTATAAGCAGAATTTATTTTTTTCTAGACAAACAGTTCAGGATTCTTCTGGAATATCACTAATTTGTCTCAATGAGAATGCTGTTGTCCTCTTGCTGACATGAACTGCTGCTTTAGACATGGTGGCAAGAAGCAGGAATTTATGCCGGCATTTAAAGTATTTAAAATCAGAGAAAGAAATATGAGACAATGATTGAGGAATGGAGGGAAAAGCAATTAGGAGTATGTTCTTTCCCTATCCTTCAAACGAGAGCAGAAAAGAGATGTCATAAGTGACATGGCTTTTTTTTTAATTAAAGAATACCATTTGAAATGAACAGGATTCACGTCTTCTGAATTCAATTGTGTGTGTTCTACTGTGGGCATGAATCAATAGAGGAGGGATTGTATATAGTGCCTAATCCTGCTCAAGTCTCTCCATCCCTCAGTCAGAGGGAAGAGAACAGTATAGCTCGGGCTGTGCATAGCGATATCCTTTTGGACCAGTTTCTATGCTCTGGTGATGCAAATGCAAAGATTCATTTCTTCCATGTAAAGCTAATGCTCAGACAATATTGCAGAACAAACCTTTCCTTACACAAAGGTTATTTTCTCTCTAGAGCATTCCCTTTTTTACTGAAAGGCATTTTAGACTAGAAATTCTCTGAGAGTTCATGACACCCTGAGAGCCTTCCTTTCAGAGACAAGCTGTATAATAATAATGTGGTGACAGAAAAATCGAGGAGAGGTGGCTTTCTCTTATAGAGAATTTGCCTTTAATTCTACCCTGAAGAGATTGCAATGGAGCACCAACCTTTGTTCTTACTGTAGTGCTTCACTGCTATACCAACCATTTGTTAAATGGGAAGTAATTGATGTTGAAAAAGAACTGAATGAATAAAGCTTTTGGCAGGGAAGGGAAGGAGGCAAACTATGGGTTAAAGGTTATTCCTTGCAGAAATTTCATAAAATGAGAGGTAATGTGGCTTTTGAGGTAGAATTGTTGGTGTCTGCAGTGGGGGCTTGCAGAAGAGAGGGAGGAGTGCAGGTTGAGGGAGGGAGACTGAACTTGCGGAAGCATGAGAATAGTAAACTAGCATCAAATATTCAGCTTTGTGGCATCTTATCTGTTATATTACAAATTTCACCCTGAGGTGTGCAGCCTTTGCCATCTGTCTTGGTGAGTTGAGAGTAAAGCAGGAGGAACTGAGAAAGAGTCAGAAGTAGTAATGCAGATGTTCCTTAGAAACTTTCCTATCCAAGAAATATTTTTGGATTGCTGTAAGTCACATTTGCTCCTTTCAGTGGAATGAATGGACTGCACATTTTGTTGCTTCCCTGAATTCTGGGGTTCTGATGATTTGAAAAATAATGAAGATGATTTTTTTATTTTCTGTTATGAACTTGAATCTGCTTTCAGAATTCCTCCTTCACTATGACAAAACATTTTCCTCTCTGCCTTCTTCCCCTCCCAAAGGAAAAACGTCCATCATGGAAGTGAATCTTGTGTTATTTTGGTCCTGGGGACTCTGGGGATAGGCAGAAAGGATTTATATCCTTGACAGAGCCCATGTTGAATAAAATATTACCATTAATGTACTTCCATCTAGTGTGCTTTCTGTACAGTGTTGCAGTCATTTGAAGTATTCTGTTAATTTAATGTATGAACATATGCATTCGTTATTTTTCATAGTATTATTTTGTGTTCTTCTGATGCACATAGACTTGTGCAAAACACGAGGTCTAAGAAACTTTGCTCAAAATAAGTTTATTTTTTATAAGGCACTCTGGTTTTGACTATGTATTACTTTCATGCATGACCTCTACATTTCTTCACCATGAAGTCCATCATTTGCCATGCCTTGGAGAGACTCATTTTACTTATTCTGTATGAATACCACTCCTTATTTGTATATAAGGATGCCTTCCACACCCAAAATAATAATGAGACTTAAGTAAAGAGGTTTTTTAAATGAAATTCCTTAGGGATAGATGTCAATTCAACTCATATCCACAACTTTGTGAATAAATTGGAGATACACATACACCAGCTGTCAGTAGAAAAACTTCCAAGATGACTTATAGACTATAGGAATTGTCAACGGTAATTAAGTCCTACCAGAAAATTCAGGATGGTTGCCAACACTGGCCATTCAAACAAACTGTATGAGTAGAATGCAGACTGGGGGTTACAATGAGGATAATGGTTCTGCAGAGAGCTTCTACTTCAGAAAGCTGTTAGGGTTGTTGGGGCTGTCTATGAAAGTTAGGGTGAAGAGGGCTAATGTGGATATTGGATATATTAGAATAATGGCTATAGGAGAGGGAAGTGATTTTCGCTACCTATACTGCATTGGTCAGGCACCTATGGAATATCTTGTTCAGTTTTGTGTCAGCATTTGTTTAAATTATGTTGGCAAATTGAAGAAGGTACATGACAGGGCTGGAAAAACAATTTTGAGGGAATGCTTATAGTGAGAAACTTAGAGCTTCATCTGTTCTGCTTTTCTCAAAAAAAGAGAGGTGATTTGTTTACAGTGCAGAAGCGTCCTAATGTGTTGAAAATATTGGTTAAATAGAAGCCTCTATAATAAAGCACAGAAAAACAAAATTTGGCTGAAGTAGGGTAGAAGCTGGATCCAGATGAATTCAAATAGGAAAGCAGAAACAAATATACAACAAAAGAAGCAATCTTAATTGCAGAGTGATACTTCTTGAAAAACGAAAGTCAAGATACTATTTTATTCCAGCTCAAATAAATCAACCCTCAGCACAGTGCCGCTATTGCCAAATTCACTAAATAAATGGAGAACAGTGCAAAGGATTACTCTGTGTTGACAGGATGTCGTCACCAGTACATCTTGAGGTATAGAATCAAATTTTGAATCTTGCAGTAATCAAAGTACAGGACAAGCAGCCTCTAGCACTCATAAATATGATGTTTAACTGTTTTGTACAAGCAGTATTGTAACAACCAGAGTGAACAGCTTTCTCCATAATAGTGGAGCTGTTCCCTTGAACAGGATATGGCCTTTGCCCCTCAAACTTGGTTTTTGTTTTTTGTTTTTTTTTTTGTTGTGAAGGCTTATATTTTCCAGGAAAGGTGTCTGTATTCTTGCAACAGGGCTATTGCTCCAGCTTGTGTCCCACACTACAGCTTCATCCAGGTAAACAGGAAAGTAGTAGTTACTGTGTTATCTTCAAGATACTTAACCAAAGATTACCTTAGTATATCTTTGTCTGCCAATTTTATAGAAATAATTTCTTAATATGTAATGTTCAGGAGTCCCTACATCACATCACAGTCAACAGATCAGAAAGAGGAACATAAACCTTTACACAAGTCCAGAGAGCAGGTTATCCACCCATTTGTAGATCTTCTGTGCAGAGGCTTAGCAGCCTAATCCTGTCATTGCTCCCTTCTGCTTCTAGGAAGGCTGAACTCAGATGAACTGCTATTATTATTAAAAAGTCACGAATCATTCACAGCTGAAATAATTTTTAAAATTGGAGTTGGCAGATACATATAAGAAGTGTTAATTCTGTAAGTAATGTGTTATAATTAGAAATCATCATTAATTAAAAACACTCATTTACAGAATGAGGTATTTTCTTTGTGGCATGTCTGGGTGTTCTCTTTACTTATTTTTATTACTTGCAATTACAATTTATTAGTTTCCATAAAAATGATAATTTTCAGGCATCCTAAGTTAAATAAATGATTCAATAATTTAAAACTGATTATTTGTTATCTTTGAGGACTGCGAAAATGAATTGCACATTGCTGAATTTAAAATGCCAGTCTTGTGGATAAATCAGTCCCTGGGGAAGCTGTGAGCAGCACTGTCACAAAGAAAGAAGGGGAGAGGTTGCAGGGTACAGGTATTTATTTCTCTTATATTTATGGCCTGACAGTCAGAGAGGCTGAGCGTTTGAGGATTCAGCTGAAGTGAACTGTGTTGAAGATGCTTCCCAAAAATCAAATCTTCATATATATATTTGCAGTTGACTGGAGGGAAAGAAAAGTTAAAGCAAGGAAATATGGGCAGAGAAAAGACTCAGGCATGAGAGGAGCCTGAGATGTGTGAAGTTGGACGTGGACTGCTCTCTTGTATCTCGAGATATTCCCTTTTTGTCTGAGTGGAAAACTTCATGCAGATTTTGGAGGGAGAGGACCTGCTGTCCTCAAGCAAAGTCAGTGCCAGGGATGTTCTTGGACAGCTTGGACTCCGTGCTGTTTTTGTGACTTTTACTCCCTACAGGGGAAGTTTAGGTGCTTCAGTACCCTCAGGGCTGACAGGCACCATATAAATGTAGGGTGCTGTGTTATTAGCAGCAGTATCACTTCAATTACTCATTTTCAGGGATTGCCTTGCCATTCTTGACCATTCTGCTGATTATAGGAGGGTGTTGTAAAGAGATTGTGTATGGCACATGCAGCAGTTTTGCTGAATTCGGTGGAAACAGGATCAGTTCCAGGGTAATTTCAATAAATTAATTTTCTGTAGTTGTAGTTTTGTAGACCAAAATATTACAATTCAGGTCTGTTGTCATTATGCTTCATGTAAAAATCAACAGTTGTGGATCATATAGGCAATCATGATGATGTTTCAGCATGATGGTACACAAGCTATTGATTTCTAGTGATACAAACACACATGCCCATGCACACAATCATATGTATTTAATCTCTGTTGTTTCTCAGTTCAGGATCACACATGCAGGATCTTTAGGAAAAAAGTAAATGTAAGGCTTTTGGCAAGGGCTGGGAAGGTAGCAAAACTAATAATTGAGGAGCTTGAGTATGAAAACCAGCTTTGTGTCTCCACCTTTGTCTGGAAGAGGAAGATGATTTTTATCATATGTGGATAGTGTCATCTATTGAAAAGAAAATAAATATCCTGCCTAAATTATTTAAAAAAACCTAAACCTAAAACATTGCTTCAAATTTATCTGAAAAATGTACTTTATTCTCTTTTCAAATTGGTCATTTCTGTTACACATGGCATCTCCTGTCATTCAGTACCTTAATTGAAACTGTAATAATTGATGCCACCTTTACATATTTATTTCCTGTAGAAATAGTTTACACAGATTTGGTAGATAAAAATAGCATTCTGGTCATCGGCTTCTCTCCTTGACTCATTGCAATGATAAAAGTGATTTCCTGTTAAGCAGGCAGCCCAGGACCGCAATTGCACGTGCACGAGGCTTCTGATTTACAGGGGTGCTCAGCACCCTGAACTCCAGTTTAATTCAGTGGGAGATTTAGCACCAATAAATTACAGTCAAGAATGTGGTCAAACATATTTTATATACTGTGTGACAGGTTCTGATTACTTTTATTGTTGGATAAACTCAAGCCTGTCCTCCCTCCCACCCTCTCCACCTTACTAAGTACATTGTGGTGTTTCTTATGATTGTGTAAACTATTAGAAAAAAATGCAAAGATATCCTCCTTCCCCCAGAGCTCCTTCCCTTATTCTATAGGTGCTTTAGGGTTTGCTTTACCTTAAACAACAGCATAAAGTACATAATATTACTGAAGCAGGTTCAGCAACGTTTATCAGTGGTGCATCAGACTTGGTGAAGTGCTACAGGTTTACTGTGTTGTGACCAAGCTCAGAAATCGCTCAGAGAGTTGTATCTGTTTTCAGTAGTGCAGATCTTGAAGTCATAGAAAATTCGTGAGGCATCAGTGTTTATGATTATAAGGTTAAATAAACAGTGTGTGTGTGAAGCATCCAAGCAGTCATATGCATGAATGTGTTGATGTACAGAAGGTATAATATCATTAACCACTGAAATATCCATGTCCAAGTAAGAAGAATACCAGCACCATTAACGAGCAGGAGCTGCACACAAGAGGTCTCATTATTGCTCAGTACTGTATTCTCTGTGTGTATTTTGCACAATAGTTATGATTAATAAAAATAATAATTAAAAAACCCCTTCTGAGGACTGCAAATCAATCATTCAGAAGGTAGACAAATGTGATTCTGGCATTTTCTGCACTGCCTTAATTCAGCATCTTTGTGCTTGCATATTCTAATGCAGTGTCTGATTACATGATCGTATACCATTTTTTTCCACATAATCCCTGCATCATTTAGTGCATGAGGAGAACGTATTCTTTGGATCACCTGGGATCTGAAATAGTTCCATTTGCAAGCTGATAGTTTAAATTCCTAGCAATCCAGATATGCCTACATAACCACCAAGCTTATCTAAGGTCTTCTGTCCCAGGAAATAAATTAACCCGTTCAATCCCAGTGGCTAACAATGAAAAAGAAGAGAATTCAAGTCATGTGATTTTTATTTAAAAGCACAGCAGTTATTTACTGTTTTTCTACAATCTGAAGGCTCATTAATCTCTTAAATATTTATTGGCAGGAGAGTGTGAGCATGAATGAGTAGGATGGGATGTCACCATAAACAGATTGCTGTCTATTTTGCTTCCTTTGAAAACTTTATATTTTAATTTATTGTTATGAAAAAGAAATAATTCCATGTCAGACTTGGTTTGCTGTGTGGGATAAAGGAGCAAAACTGCTTTTCTGGAAATGTGTTATATCAAAGAGGGGTGTATTCGTGAATCGAGATTTTTAATAGGAAATGTACATGGTTTTGAAACCCTAGTTACTATGAATGCTGGAGGGAAGGAATGTGTTATTGTATTTGCTTCTGAGCTGTATTTTCAGAGAGAGTCTGCATGAGTTGTCAAAGGTGCCTGTGTGAGATGTGACCTTTTCAGTTCATATTTATTATGTCTTCCCAAATACACACTATAGCTGTGCAGCGCCTGTCAACATTACATCTGGTGAAACTGGTTCTCTGAAGGAAAGAGTTCTGTTTTAATCCTTAAATGCTCCCATTTATAAGCGAGTCCCGAAAAAGAAAAAAACACTGTGAAAAGAATTGTGGGAAGGAGAGGAAGAAATGTGTTTAAACCTTCTTTTCCCTCTTTCTTTTCCAAAATACTTCCTCCTGCTCTCTCGTATTTTTTTGTGATTTATTCTTTATCTCACTTTATTCTTCTGAGTGGTTCTTTAATAATTGAAGTGCAAGTATCCCTTCTCTAATAAAACACAGTGCGTTTATGTGATGTATACACAGTGGGTAACACACCTCCTTTCCATGGAGTAGCTCAGCCATAGCATGTGTTTGTTCCTGCCTCTGCTGGTCATAGAAGATTGTATCAAAGCATTTTCAGCCTTTCCAATACTTATGATGTCTCCTCCTAACATGCAAGGCTCTAATGACAGCCCTTAACATCTCACAGTGTTTGGGTGTCTACAAGCAGGAATCAGAGGGATCAGAGCCATGGACGAGAAATAATGAAATGTGTACCAAACCCATTTAAAACATGGAAAATATTCTGTAGTATAACCCTAGCTACGTGGTCAGTGTGCCACTCTATTTCAATATAATGGATAAAAACTGTTGTGACATACCCTGGTCTGGTGGAGGCTTGTCAGAATTGAATTCAATCACCGTGTCCCTCCTGAATTAACTGGGGCATTCCCCACTTCCCCACTCTACATGCAATAAAAAACCCAAACAAAACATTCAGTGTAAATCCAGGGTATAACATACCGTGAAGCAAGTAGTTAGGATGGATTGGTTTTGATTCTTAACAGGAACATTTTAGAAACTAGCTTTTAGAAAATGCTGGTCACTAATTTGAAAACTCATTACATTTATCTTAAGGCCTGAAAGGGAATCAGATCAGATGATCTGATTTGTGTCACTGCAGTTTTGCAAATCTTTAAGCTACACTAGGCTATCAAAATCTTCAAGAACTGTACAGCTGGTCTTTATAGTAGTATGCCCTTCTGATATCCTCACTGGGAAAATAGTTGTCCTTGAGTGGGCTGGATGTCATTTTGTCTAGAGCAACCTCATCTGTCTTACTGTTTGCACTGCTGCAGACAGGATGGAACAGCTCTGAGCACAACTGGACTCTGATCAAGGCCTTTGGGCACTCTCATAATGTTTCAAATAAATCAAAATAAACTGCCCAGCTGCTCTTTCATGTCCTCTCATTGGGCTGTATGTCTTCTTTGAAATGGGAGAAAGTCTTTTATGGAGTATTTTGGCAGGGTAACAAAAATAGCCTCCAGACCCCTCAGGTAGCAAGTCTGGGTGATGGGAAAACAGTTGGCGAGGACTTAGCTTGTGGATGGCTGTGGGAGCTCCAGAAGTACAGGGAGAAGAAGGAATTGTAGAGGAACGTGAGTTTTTGATCTTGTGACTGCACAAGACATCCTCTATAGTATGGTGCCAACAGAAGGGCAAGAGCTACCTTTTATTTCAAGGAACCCTTTGCTTTCCACAAACATTGCTGGAGAATGGGGAGACAAATGTAGTGGCTGAGATTTATAACCTGAATGTCTACGGTCTTTTTATTTATCTTTTATTCATCTCTGAATTGAGCGGTGACTGACCAGCTGAATCATCCTTCATATTCCTCATGGGCATGCTTCAAATAGGATATATGTGCTGATAAGTAAGCAGCAGCTTCTGTACATTAAATTCTCTGTGCGCCTCGTCATCCTTTACATTGCAGAGACTTCATACTGTTGTGGTTGTTTGGGGTGGAAATTAGACTGGTCTTATTTTCTCATATATGAATCAGCAAATAGTCCTATTTTTTTCTGTCATTGAAAAACTGGGGGAAAAAATATGATTTAAAGAAAACATTTCCAAACTTCTTTTGTGTTCTCACTTTCTGCAAAAATTTATGCAGGTCTAAAAGCTGTATACTGTATAAATCATTATAAACAAGGCTTGAAAGGAGCTTCTCTGTTTATACTATGGCTTTCCTGCCCATTAGCAGTGATAAAACTGAAAATACCAGTGCATCTTAAATTCAAAGGAGAAAAAAAAAATAGATCAGAGACCATAAAGGGGTAATACAGTTCAGCCAGACTCAGTGTTTGGAATATTAAGCAGATTTGACCCATGCTGAGAAGAGTCTGAAGAGCAAATTCTTCTCAGCACCATCTCTTGTGTCAGGACTCTGATTAACAAAGACATTTAAATAATGTCACTGCACTTCATACAATTTGAGCCTATTTTCTCTTTTGTATAGCTTGCGAATATAATTTTTTTTTCTTTGCCATATATGACCTCTGTCTCCTAATAGTGGCAGGCAATGATATTTTGAATTATTACACAGAATATAAATGTAAACTGCAAAACTAACAAATATTTTGTTCCTTTCTTGATGAAAGCACAATTTTGCATTTGCTTTAAATATTATAGTTCTAAGTCTGCTGTTGCTACTTCTACTAAGGATTTCTCAGTGAATTCATTAGAAGTGTCTGTTTTCATACTCTGGCTTGTACAAATAAGAAGGAGGGATTTGAAAGTTCAGGATATATCTTGCTGTGTTTAAGCTGCAGCAGTGTTACATATGCTGAACCTGTTTTTATGTTACTATTGAAGAATAATGCAAGCTGAACTCTGAATTCCCTCATTAGAGGTTTAAGTCTCTAAGGCTAAAACTAAGACTGAGTCTTGATATTTGTTAACAGAACCCTGTGTGAATTAATATTTTCCACAGAGCACACAGAGTTTTGCAAGAACAATTTTAGCAAGATAAAGGTAAGGAAAAGCCACATGTGTTTTCCAGGCATGTGAAAATAATTTCAAGGGTCAGTGGCTTCACAGCTGGAATTAACAACATGGTAACAGAAAAAGGAAGAGAAGGCAACTGCTGTTCCATTTTTTTTTTGTGCAATGCAGAGAACAGTGATGTTCAGAGAATGCCCCTAATGAAATGATAATGTTTCTAAAAGTACTGGTTTTTTCTCTTCATCAAATGGATGTCTTTTTTTTTGTTGTTGTTAAAATCTCCTTAATTAGATCTGTGTATAGATGGAGAAGGGATAAAGGAGAAATAAAAAAAACCCCAAACCTGTTAGGTTTATTTCAAGGTACATGGAGAGATTCAGGGCACAACACACTTCCCATGATAATAATTTCAGCTTTCAAGTGGTTTTCTACCTTACTGTTTTTGGAAGAATAGAAATGAAACTACTGTTCATTTGATTGATATGTCTGAAATGGAAGTGATTTTAGTGAGAACATGTTCCTCCCTTACCTAGTTTCTAAATCAGAGTTTTACCAAACCCTCTGTGCTATGCTTTGAGGTAGTCTGAACTGCAGTGAGTGACTGCCAACTCTCCAGATGGAAACTAAATCAGGCAGCAGATGAATGTGGGATTGCCTCTGCAAAATATATTTTTTCAATTGTTTTGCAGATTAGGAACCTGTCATCCTTCATCTCCATCGTACAACCTTCAACATTTTGTAGGGAGATACAAGGAGGAGAGTGAAGATGAGATAGCTAAAAACTTCCTTACATAACAGGAAAGTGTATCTTATCTAGATTTCATTGCAATCCATACCACGAACATGTAGCATTTCTTCCCCTAACCCTTATTCTAACACCTTAATTCACTGCACTTAGAGAACATTAAAAATCTCCCCAAATTATTCCAAATCAATGCTATCAGTTAGAGTTGTATGGATTTAGAGCCATGAAGACTGAGAAGACAGAGAATTATTTTCTCCTTCCAACAGGTTCTCACTTCATTGTCTTGTAGCCAAGGAGAGTTAGTGAGAGGGCACCTTTCCAATATCTGGATACCTGGCTTTGAAGAGTTTTCAAAGAGGATGGCTGGAATCTTTCCTTTTATCAATTCAGATATCTTCAATATTGGTGATGAAATGAAATACTCAGGGTTGCACATTTGGAAATTCTGTAAAATGTGTAGTGCTTTGGCTGATATTTAGTGCCTGCCATGTAATCCACCTGTTCTGCAAAGATCCTAAATATGCTGGGTTTGTTTCTTTAAAGTAAGTATTTAACAACATATACAGGAATTAAAGAAAAATAAGTGGCATGTGCTTAGGCATTTTTAAAAAGTTTTACAATAGAATGTGTGTTGACACAAACCTCAAATCTAAATTATTAGAGTAGTTAGTTTATCTTTTATTTAGAATAAAACAATGCAGCATATTTTCTAGAGTCTCATGGAGCACAATAAACCTCTCTATACAAGCTACAACATACTGTCCCCAGGGATGTTACTAAATAGAGTAAAATTACTGACTGAGGTTATTCATCCTACATGTGTGTCTATCAAATGTTACTGTAAAGAATGAAAAAGGATTAGAACAACATGTTATTTTCTTTGATGAATGTGCTTTGTTTAACTTAGAAATAAAAAGTAAGAAAGTATCTCATAATCTTTTTCTTCTCTTTTTCCTTGGATGTGTGCTTGAGAAGTCATTTTTTGCTTATCATCACCATTTAGATGGTGGGGTTTTGTTTGCTTTTAAACTATTCTCATTTCAAAGCCAGCTTTCTATTTAGAGGCAATTAGCAGCCTGGCAGCTGTCAATAGATGGAGACTGGTTTGTTGGTTTTTTTTTCTTACTGTGATGACTTCTAGCAATAAGCAGAAGGTCTTGATTTGAATCAATGCATTTTTTCCATTTCATTTCATATTTTATCAGTGAATATCATCCCAAGATTTCATCTACCATTAGAATGTCATTTCTCTGACAAGCTCTGCCAATTATTTTCTGTCTAATTAATGTCTTTAGCATCATTTGGAAGTGTAGGTTTTGCTAAAAAGAAAAGGAATGCTGGTTCTGGTTAGTGAGGCAGGTGCCCTGAAGATCATGGAATCATAGAATTGCTAGGTTGGAAAAGACCTTTGAGATCATTTTGTCCAACCGTGCTTGTCCAATAGTAAATCATATCCGTAAGCACCTCATCTACCTGTCTTTCAAATACCTCCCGGGATGGTGACTCCATCATAGGCCTATTCCGGTGCCTAATAACCCTTTCAATGAAGAAATGTTTTCTAATGTCTAACTTGAACCTCCTCTGGCACAACTTGAGGCCATCCTTCTTGTGCTATTGCCTGTTACTTGGGAGAAGAGATCAACACTCACTTTGCTACAACTTCCTTTCAGGGAGCTGTGGGCAGCAATAAGTTTCTCTTTCAGCCTCCTTTTCTCTATGCTAAACAAACTCAATTTCCTCATCTGCTCCTGGTAAGACCTGTTCTCCAACCCCTTCCTCAGCTTCATTGCTCTTCTCTGGATGTACTCCAGCACCTCAGTGTCTTTCTCCAGCTGTCACATCTTGCATAAGGACTTCTCTGTTCACAAACATCAGGTCCAGCAGGCACCTTCCCTCATTGGTTTGATATTTGTGTCAGGAAGTTGTCTTCTACCCATTCCAGAAGCCTCCTAGACTGTTTCTTTTCTGCTGTTTTATATTTCCAGCAGACATCTGGTAAGTTGAAGGGCTAGTGATTGTGAGACTTCTCCCAGTTCCTTGTAGTATATTTCATCAGACTCTTCATCCTGACTGGGTGATCTATAGCAGATTCCCTCCATGGTATCTGCCTTATTGGGTATTCCACTGATTTTTACCCATGGACACTCAACCTTGTCATCACCATCATTGAGCTCAAGGCAATCAAAACACTCTCTAGCATAGAGGTCTTCCCCACTGCCTCTTCTTCCTTGCCTATCCTGCCTGAAGAGTTTATAGCCATCCATGGCAACACTCCAGTTATGCAAGTTGTCCCACCCCATTTCCATTATGGCAATTATATCATCGTTTTCTTGCTGTACAATGACATCTAGTTCCTCCTCTTCGTGTGCCCATGCTGCATGCATTGGTGTAGGTGTGTTCCTATTGGGGTATTGTTCCCTCTATGCTCCTGAAGGGAATAGTCTTACTTCCTAAGTGACTACTCACTGTAGTTTCTAACTTATCAACAACCTTTGCATCTTTGCTAGCACTTGGAGTGCTATCCCCCACTTCCTCTGAAGGGGCAGACCAAAGAGCCTCACCAGCACACCATCCCTCAGGCAGTGCAGTGCCATTCCCAGGCTTTTTTGTTATGTGCCCCTCCCTCTTTGTATCTAGTTTAAAGCTCTATTGATGAGCCCCTGGTAAGCATCCTTTTGCCCCTTAGGGACAGGTGTACCCCATCCTTTCTCAGCAAGTTTGGTGTTTTGCAGGCTGACCCATGGTCAAAAAACCCAAAGTTTTGCTCCTCACACCAGGTTCAGAGCCAGGTATTTATCTCCTGGATCTTCCTACTCCTTCCCTCGTCATTCTCTGTAATAGGAATGACAAAGGAGATACTACCTGTGCAAACCCATCTCTTCACCATTCATCCCAAGGCCCTAGGGTCCTTTTTAATTGGACTCGGATTTCTTGTTGGGTTTTCAGTACTGCCTACTTGGAATTTCAATAGTGGATAATAATCTGTGGGTCTGACCAGAGTTGGAAGTTTTCTTTCCACATCTCTGACCAAGGCCCCAGATAGGCAGATGACTTCCCTATGTGATGGTCTGCATATCAGGCCTTTGTTCTCTTCAGAAGTTTATCCCCTATGACAACATCCTGCTCTTTACAGAAGCCATTTTGATGGATGGTTTAGAGTGTCTTAACCTAGGGAATGTTTCTAGGCTGGGAGGCTCATCATCCTCATTGAGATTTGGTTCCACTTGCAGAGCTTCATATCTATTGTGCATGGGAACCTGGGAGGCTGAGGTTAACACAGGGCAGACACACCTGCTGCACTGGGTAGGAACCTGCTGCCAATTCCCTCCATCTCCTAAATTTCTCTCTTCAACTGAATGGAGAGAGAATGGAGAGTCTTCTGCTGCCTGAAGCATGCCTGCCTGTAGGTCTGTGACAAGGAGCATAAGGTGTTTTTCCAGTGGTCAGTCTCCCTCTCACACTCCCTGATGGTCCTCAGACTGCTCACCTCCTCCCTGAGTTCTGTCACCAAGCAGAGTTGTTCCTCTACCTGAGAACCTCTCCCACAGGTGAATTCTCCACTGGTGTCCAATATCAGTGCAAGAGGGGGTCATGCCCCACAGCCTGGCATCTGGGTGGCAGCGCGTATCCACTGGGGCTCTGTCTGGGAGGTCGCATCCTTTATGGCCAGTACAGAGCTTGGAGAGGCCTTTATTTTAGAATAGGCATAGGCTAAGTCAGGAAAAACACTCTTCCAGATTCTTTCCTGAAGATTCCTGTGAAAGAAGTGAGCATCTCTGACTCTGT
Source organism: Piaya cayana (assembly GCA_013389865.1). Lineage (NCBI taxonomy): Eukaryota > Metazoa > Chordata > Aves > Cuculiformes > Coccyzidae > Piaya > Piaya cayana. The sequence goes on along the minus strand of WAAB01021661.1, from coordinate 57,166 downwards.
GGCTGGGACGGTACAAGGTGCTGTACGTATTTTCACTTTGAAGGAGAGGGACTGTCTGTTCCTGGATGCCTGTAGACTGTCTTTTTCTGGTCTCTTTCCTTGCACTGTGCTGACAGTGTTTCCCCTCAAGTAATTTCCCCTGACACTGTGAAATCCACCACGGGCAAAAAGATGATACAGCCATAAAGACATGCCAGTATAGTAAGCCAGCTGACATGCTCTTGAAGAACACTCTTTGCTGTAAAATTCAGAATCCCGAGTAGACTACCCCACACTCTTTTAACCCATGACTGTTACAAAAGCAGCTTGGAAGTGAGGACATTGCAATACTTTCCTTGCAAAAGTATTTGGGTTGAGCCATGTCAGGCATGGCAGCAAATCTGGACTGTGCTGCTTAGCAGAACAGCTCAGCTCTTTGAAGACGGGCATCCTACTGACACCAGGCAGACTGTTCCACAATTCATTGGCGACATGCAAAAGTTAGAGGGAGATTAAAGTTTTTTATTGAACCCCTCAGTTTTTTTTCTTTAGTTTTTGTCTGCCCTTGAAGATATAATAAAAAATAATTATAATTATCATTCATAAAAAGAAAGATACCTGCCTAGGAAACACAAATAAATATACAGCACACAGCATTGCCTGATGTTATACCAGAGTAATGTCTAAATTCTGTTAGAATTAGGTCTTATAATTCTATATTTTGATTTTTCAATTTATTTTATAGTGATATTTCTTTCAAAAGGTGCCTAATGTGATATTAAAACCACATCAAAATCAATTGATTGCTTTTGGGTAGCATATGGAAGACCACTGCAAAATATTCCAAAGCAGAACAGAAATACATTAATGGGCTTTGTAGTAGTGTATTTCACACAGTTTACAATGAAACTCTAAAATAACAATCGGCAAGCTCTCCTGTTTCTATTTGGCTTTTGTATTTGGACTAACTTTTCTTTTCTTTCCTTTGTGCTTGTGGTAAATTGCATATGTGTTTACACTGCGTGTATTTCTGAACAAGTTTTCAGAATTTGGACTTAAATCAAACATGTGAATTCTTCAAGGGCAAAGGCAGCATCACTTGTCATTGATTCTGCCAAGTATTTAAGAAGAAGTGACATTTACCAGGGCTTGTTTTGTAGATTTATAAATGCAATATAGATTTGCAAGAATAGCCGCTTCATTAAATGTTGTGCTCTAGCATGTAAGCATGGCTTTACCACCAGTGGGTACACTAGCACTTTGTCATCCACATAAAAATAAATATTCAATAAAAAATTTATTAGGGATGTGAGTTCGCTTCTGCTTCATTCCACTTGGAAAGACTTGACATCTGTTGCCTACATAGTGTTATTAAGGACACAATGAAATGAAGACAAATTAATTGGGGAATTGTCAAAACTATGTCAGGGAAACTTTCCCTTGCTAACAGAAATAATACGAAGAATTATAGGAGAAGGTTTGTATCTAGGCTGTATAGCAGAAGGTGTTTGATATAATAGCTAGGGATAACTGAATCATGAAGACTGACTAAAAATCATGATACCTGACTGTATGTTTTATTTCAATGTTATATCATCATGACATGTTTTGAGGCATTTTTTTAATGTTAAGTGTTTTCAGTTAATGACATTTAAATCTCGCATCCCATGGTGGTTATCAACAAAAAATTATGCATTTTTTTGATTGAAACAATATATTATGTTTGGGTATCTGCTGAAGCTGTGCTCACAAGGATTCAAATTTTGGGGACTTCCAATTTATGTCTGATTGTTCCAGCTCTTCCTGTATAAATATTTCAATTAATTGACAACCTTTCTAAAAACCTAATTCAGATTGTGATACATTGTGATAAAATTGAATCACAGCTCATAGCTTGGCATACTTTAAGTATTCAGAGATATCAACCATCAATTCAGCATCAATTCAGAGACAGTAAAAAAGCTGGAAAGAACTAGAAATCAAAGTGTGTGCAATTTAACAAAGCATCAACATGAATCTGTGACTCAGCATTACATGAATTGTGCAATAATGTTATGAAAGCTCAATGAGGTATCAACTTCATGAAACATGGGAGGGAAAATGAACACCAAGTAGGAAATCATGTCAGTCTAGGCTTCTCTCACTAAATTCTTTTCATTGTTGGCTAAAATAAGTCACAAAATCTCATTTTTGCCTATGGACACTGCTAAATAGCTGGGCAGATGCTGTAGCTTATCTGACAAGTGGTACAGGAGTTTGTTAATCAGCTTGTGAATCAGACCAGATTCTAAATCAGACTGAAAATGCTTAAATGAAAAAAAAAATCTGTCATGCAGAGTAAAGTGCATTGAACACTCTGTTGCAATTGTTGGAAGGTCAAAAATCCCAGAAAGTTTAGGCTCATAGTAGGATAGAAAAGAAGGTAATTCAAATGCTCCTCCAGCTGCAAATGCTATGTTGCCTTTCAGAGTTGCACAAACTCACAGTGTGTATTTTCTGTATGTGGGATGAATTAAAAATGAAACCTGAAAAGAAATAATAAGATTTTTTTTTGGGACCAGTGTGACCCACAGAATGTTCATCTTTGCTTCAGGCAAAAGGACTTGACTTGCATGGAAAACTCCCAGCTTTCAGCCGCTGCGATCTTTACAAGGTTCCTAAGGGAACCCTAACTTCTGCAACAGCTGTGCTTTTATTAATAATAATAACAAAAATAACAATTACTGTTGTTGTTATTGTGGTAGAAAGAGACTGTACAAATACATTCAATATATGGCCTCTGCCTGAGGGAATTTATAGTCCAAGAGAAGTGGCTTAAAATTGGAAAATAGAAGATATTATTGCACCCAAATTATACGTGGACTTCCTGGCTGACATTTAAAATTTTAAAAAACCTCCTTTTTTCAGCTTTAAGTTGCATTAGTCCTAATACAGGACAAAGCACAGTGAGTAGGAGACCAAAGGCCCTTCCTAGAGAAGATAATTCAAGTATGTTGGGTTTCTATGTGTGATTCACTGTGGATATCCTGCAGAAGCCTTTCCTCTGACTCATTCTAACATTCTCTCCATACAATTTGTAGGATGGTCTGAACATCAGTCTTCAGGACTTGTGTTCAGAACAAAATTTAGGGATGCATTTGCTTCTGCAGTCTTTGCTGCACTACCTGCTTTGGCACTCCTGTGTATTGACTTTACACATGCAGTTGAAAGCGCTCCTCTGACAACTGAAAATTGATTTTTCACAAACATCAATGAGAGTTCAGCAGTTACATAAAATGCAAGTGAGAACCACTATGTGGAGCTGAAAGAACAGTTCTGCTTGTAGGCATTTAAAATATATATGAAGAATTATGGGCCTGAAATAAATTTGCTAGAATATTTGTAACCTGTATATCCACTTAATTTTCTATACTTATTTAACTGCCAGTACATTTCTGACTGATTCTACGGTGTTACAGGTGATGTTTTAATTCCAAGACTCAAGGCACTTCAAAAGCACTTTTCCAGGAACTATATTTTTCATTACAAGAAGGCTATCATCGTACTGTTAGCATGAATCAAAATAGATAAAATAAAATTAGAAGTATGACTTGCTGATTTTATACGCATTATAAAATATATTTATATGCATTAACTAATATTTGGACAGTATCTCCATTCTTAGCATTGTACAGTCCAGCATTACAACCAATTTCTGCATACTAAATAAATCTTGTGTTATGAGACAAGTGAGTGTATTGAGAGTGGTGTAAGATAACTTGGAAAGGACTAATAAGATAGAAAAAGAAGGGGGTGTGGGCATGGGAAGAGAAAAATGAAAGATATTTTGACAGAAAATGAAACATTGCCACTTCTTATTCTACAAGGTGATTGCAGAGGTTTAATGTAGTAAAGTGAGCTGTTTTGCAGTGTAGAACTAATGTCAGATTAAACCTGGAGCAGTCACATGCACTTTGGTGTGATTGTCAGCTAACGCAGGTGGGTTCAAAGCTCCATGAAAGAAGCAAGGCAGTCTCATTTTTATTTTAGTCCCACTATCTTGGCTGAATGTGAAAATTTTTTCATGTTCATGAAAATTCTTTGGGCTGACAGCATGGAGGGCATGTCTGTGCATAGTCCAGGAGCAGAGGGAGATGAAGGAACAGAAGGTGCACCTTTACTCACCATATATCAGAACTGATTGATTGATTTTTATAGATATATCCCAGCCAAGACACTACAGCCAGCCATTCAAGTTAAAGGTGTAACTGACCATGAGTTCGATTATGTTTGAACATTAATGTAAACTTGTAACCATGCAAGAAGCTCCCTTTTTGAGTATCTTCCTTCCTAAAAAGAATTTCTATGAATGGAACAATCTGCTTTCAATGTTGAAGGTCATCAATTTGTGAAAAGAGTTATATGATATAGTGAATAGCATGTTATCTATCTGCAAGGATTTGAGAGGTCTTTTTCATGTGCTAGACTTTGGAAAGTAGTCTGTTCTAGTTAGGAGTTAGTTGATACATTTTACAATATCATATTATTCTTTTATAGCTGTTAGCTCCAGTGGCAGAAAAATCTGTAACACTTAGAAACTTTCTCTTGTATAAACCAATTACTTGTAACTGTCTACAAGAGCTGAAATAAAGGTAAGGAAACATTCCATACTAAGTCCTGTGAGAGCATTTTATAATCTCCTTGGCAAATGAAGCACTCATTTGTCTTTTAAAAATAATTGAAATTCCAAAAAACTGAAAAGCCTTCCCTACACCTTCTGGGATAGCTACTTACAGTAAATTAAAATCAGGGCTGTAAGGAGATCTTGTTGGTAATTTAATTCTATGGAGATTATCATTTTTATGTATAATAAAACTATATATGAAAATCTGAAACCATAATCCTTAGGCAGCTCTTTCATTTGTTCATTCAAATGGCTGCTCTTTGCCTGTGAGTGTGAGTGAACTTCTGCAGAACGCAGTGATGTAAATTCTTGCATATTGCAGAGAAAATCTCATTAGAAGCTCCAAAAGAGGGCAACAAACTCAAGCGATGCAGATTTGGTACTTGGCACTGCTGCCAGGGAATTCAATGGAAAAGGGAAAGAAACAACAGCAGCTCATGAGGACTTTGACAAGACCATGACCATAGTTCTTGTTGAAATGGACTACCCAAGAGTGGTGATGACTGCTTAGAACTCCCAGCCATTTTGTCAAATGCAGTCTGTACCAGGGTTTCTTTTCAGCTAGAAGAAAATACAGCACTTGTCCAGAGCAAACAAATTTAACAAAAGTAACCATCATGAAGGTATAGGGCAAAATTGTCCTGGCAGGTTTTCTTCCAGTTTTGTGGAAACCCTCTTTAGTAACAATTTTCAGATCAAGTGAATATTCCAAGCCAAAGGTACAGGGGAAGTAAAATGTTGTGGTGCGACAACTTATAGGACAAGTTGTTAGTGAGCTTAACTGTGCAGAGGTGGGTTTAACTTCTCTGTTACTGTTTTTGCCATTAGCCTGCCATTGCAAGTTACATTGCAAAATCTCCCAGTTGTTGTTCTGGGTTTCTTGGATTGTAGTGGGGAACATCAGTATTTTATCTTTTGACTGCATTCCTATGTAGAAAATACACCAATTGAAGGAATGACTTTGTTACATGCACAGCAACCTCGGCATCAAGGCTGCAACTGTAATTTTGACTTATCCAGTACTGAAATATGTGAACATTACTGGGTACGTCCTTAAGCTCTGAAAATAGAAGTTAGGGATGAGGACAAGGGCTGATCCTCTGGAGAATGTGGAAAGGTAGCCTGCAGTAAGGCATATCTGAATGTTGACCTATCTGTTGTGAAAACAGGGAAGAAAGCCAATCTTTCCCAATCATTCCCAATTCTTCAGACATTCTGACAGCTAAAGTAGGCATTAGCAATTTGTAACACATGGCATGGAGTATGAACGTCTGTGAGCTCTACAGCAGAGTTTCCTGGCTGAAATGAAGTATCAGTTGAAGGTAGCTCAGAAATAAACTATTTTATCATCCACTGTGTAGGGACAAATGGTCTTTACCATTTGGACATAACCAAAAACTGTGGAAAAAATAATGTCACAGCTCAAAAGTAGTAACATGTTCTGGCCTCAAATCTGAATGCTTCTGAGGTTTTTTTGCCTTTATATAGGTCTTTTCCTGACAAAATATCAGATTTTAGTATATAGTTTTCTGCCTATATATAATAATCTCCTGTCACTTTGAATGGACTTGGCATACATAAATAATTTTGTGGCCAATGTATTGATTCAGAAATAGTAAGTTCTTATTTCAATTGGCACAAGACCTGGTGGAGTGTTACAGTGTTATCCTGTTAGACACAGGTTTCACTTTCCTTGCAGCCTCAGCCTGGCTAGTTGGGAAAAGGGTTGGGAATACAAGCAGGAAGATTTGCATGGCCAGATTTCAGGTGGTGAGAACTGTTGCTTTGAAGGACTAAAGGCAGGACTCTACTGATTTACACCAGAACACCTCTGCAAAATCAAAAAGCTGCTTTTTTTCATGCCTAGGCCCTCAGGGGGGTGATGATGATTTGTATAAATTATTTAAAACTGGAATAAGTTCAGATGGAGAAGTAGCGGATTAATGTTCTCAACAGTACATAATAGAATTTACATGAAGTAAAGATGTGGTCAGGCATATTTGTAAAGGTATCAGGTTTCTCTGAGATGAAAAACAGAATTAAAACCACAGAAAAGAATGTAATTATTTAGAAAAAATGAACAGCCAAGAGAAGAAAATGCATATTTGAATTTGTATTATTTTTTACTAATTCCATGTAATTGGTACAGCAGCAAAGCAAGTGACACAGATTAAAAGTGAAATTGTATGATAAATGTTAAAAAACTATGACTTTACTTTTGATGACAGAAACTCGTATTATCTCTGCCAGTGTAAATCTGTGAAAACTGTTTTTCTTTACATTGCTTGCTTTCAATTTGATTTCAATTACTAAAATAATTCTTGCACATATACTCTCTGTTGCCGTTGTTATTGTTAAGGAATTGTTGATCATACTGGCATTATTATTTTTCTAATTATGAGTAATAATAATAATAATAATAATAATAATAAATTTTGCTATGGAAAGAAAAGAACCAGGGAGTTACTTAATGACAACAAGGAAAGACCAGGTCATATCTAGAGCTACTCCATTGTTATAGATGTGCAGACTGGGTTTACCAAAGGTATTAATGTCTTGACTTCACTGTCTCTACACTGGTATTACCTTTTCACATACATTTAGGACATGGAGTTTCAATTAAAAGAAAAATAATTGAACTTTGGACTCTGACACCAATGAAAAGTACTACTCTGTGGAGAAAACTTCTACACATAGCTTGCTTTCATGGGGACTCATAGCACTCTTCAGCTGGGAGCACCTTTATATCTGCTGCTGCAGTTGTTGTTGTCATCATATTTGCGTCACTCTAGTGTCTTCCAGACTCCTTCTCTCTTGGCATTGTCCTTCTGTGGGAATTCACAGTTGGGAGACAGAGGTCCTGGGCAGACCTACAGGGAGGACAATTAATCAGGGGCTGAGTGTCCCCCTGTACCGTTCCCTGTTAGTGACATGGAAGTAATGTGTGTACAAGAGCACGGCTGTGATCCTGCTCAGCCAGTGGAGATAAATTATTATAATTGGATGGTGAGGCAGGAGCTGGCGCTAGGTGTGACGGCAGAGACAAAGGCAAGAGGACATCGCCATGCGGCATCATATGCTCCTTCTCAACCTTAATTTTGATTGCAGCTGTCAGTGTGGCATTATGGCTCTTGAATGCGCTGTTTTATTGAGCTCAGAGTGTGGGAGAGATTTTTTTGAAACTAGAACAATACTGGAAAATGATTGGCATAAGGCTAACTTGAGACATGTTGCAGTTCCTGAGTTAGCTACATAAGGAACAACAAAATTAACTTATTGATGAGGGGATTGTTGAATAAGTTAAAATTAGTATTTTTCATCCATAGTTGTTCTAACTCTTATTTGAGTTGGAAGTGCCGGGAGATACGGGGCATATTCCCTTAATTCTAGTTTCTTAAGCTCTGTAACAAGTACTATAGGGTTTTTTTTCATCTACTTACTCACCTTTAATGCCACAGATGTGTTCTTTTGCAGCATTAACGGTGGCATACTTGCATCGGTTTGACATGCATTAGGAGAAAATGTTAAAGTAGTGCTGCAGGAGAAAGAAAGTATACTGACGTTAATAAAGATACCCTGTTATCATGACTATCATTTCAGTGCTGGTCCAGCCCTGTTCAACATCTTCAATGACCTGGATGAAGGCATTGAGTGCACCCTTAGCAAGTTTGCAGATGACACTAAGCTGGGTGGAAGTGTCGATCTCCTGGAGGGTCAGGAGGCTCTGCAAAGGGATCCGAACAGGCTGGGCTGCTGGGCTGAGTCCAATGGCATGAGGTTTAACACAGCCAAATGCTGGGTCCTGTACTTGG
>WAAB01021661.1:0-48207 GCA_013389865.1 Piaya cayana | reverse complement strand
GGTCTCTTCCAACCTGGTGATTCTATGATTCTATGACCAGTGAGTCCTGGGATTGCAATGGTTTCTTATGCTCTTTTACCAAAAACATTGTTTTGTGGAGGCATAAAAACATAATGGTTGACCCCTCTGTCTGCAGCCATTTATTTTGCTCAGGACTGAAACACATGATTTTTCCTGCCAGAAGGCAGGTACCAGATGAACTCTTCTTGCTTTAATCTGAATGGAACTCTTCAGAATAATTCTATGTATTTTTCATCACAGTTTATGCTATTTATTGTCTATTCTATAGCCTTTAATAGGGATCATATTGGTTTAGATCGGAAAGTAAATCTCTGGTAACTTAGGATGCATAGCTCATAAATCAGTAGTTTTATGGCTATGCTAATGATTTTAGTGTGTAAATATTTTGGCTGAACTTCTTTGTTGCACATTCTTATAAATGTAAATTTTTTTTCATGTGCATGAATTTGTAAAACAAACAGAAATATATAGTGCTAAGCATCAGATGTAAACTCAAATGTGTGTGTGTGCATATATATATATAAAAAAACTTTTATGTAATATAATTCTAATAACTCTTCACCAAAACAATCATAGATCTATAATGACTCATTTTTGTGTATTCACATACACATCTCAATCGAAGGCTCTGATCAGCCTTAGATTGAGATTTGTGAAATTATTTGAATCTGTCTACTTACACGGCACATTTGAAAAGGTGAGATTTGCATTTGAAAAGGATGAATCAGAACTAAAAGTAGATTAGATAGAGAGAGAGATTCTTCCCCCTCCCAAGGGTCTGGAGTAATTTACTCTAGCCATTAACTTCTAACATGATTTCAGGTGAAGTGTTTCCTCAAGAAATCTGAGTAATATTTTTATTTAAGATAGGGAGAAAGAAGGAGCAAAAGAAGAGTATCAGAGAATCTTTCCATTCGTAAAAGCCTTCATGCATACTTACATTAGTTCTAGATTTTTTATTATTGTTATTTTCCTTAATAAAAAAAATACAGTTTGGTATGTTGTCCACTTAAATCTTGCCCAAAAGGGAACTTTATTTCCTAAAACTTATCTAAATCCCACACAGCAGCACAGTTTGAATACTTCCTTGGCCTCTCTAATCTTACACCAAACTAAATATCTCCTCCTTAGACTGAAAATTTGATATTAATGTGTTTTTTACTTCTGCATGCTCAAAATTGTCTGCTTTGGCAGAATGGACAAATCTCACGTTTAGACTTTCCTTTTTTTAATCCTGGTCTTAAGTAAACAGACAGTGAACTCCACCTCAATATGGTGCAAAAATCGGATAGCTCACTAGGTAAAGCACTTGTCCAAGGAGTGAGGTGGCTACATTCTGGGCTCTTCTGAGACTGATGGTGCTTTAGTTGCATCCAAAGAGACTGCACTCCCTTTACAACAAATCTCATGTTGACTGCAAATGGTAATGAAGTTTGTAATATGTGTATGAAATAGGGTCTAAACCAGAAATCTCACTGCTCAGGCTGAAGCTAACAACCAGGTATGTCCCCTTCTCCCTAATTCTAGAGAAGATTATTCTTGAGGCGGTTTCTTACAGGAAGGTATTAGCAGGATAACAATATCTGGAACTTTTATCAATATTCATTTGAGGATTTTGTGGTGTTTTTACTGCATGTGGTATAAAAGCAGAAATTCTCTTCAATTATGTGATATTCAGTTATTAGATAATTACAGATAATTGCATGGGCAAGTTCTATGCACTATAATGTTACTGTAACATCTAAAATCTTCAAATTGAGTAACAATTACATTTGGACTTCTATAATTATTTCAAGTATAATTGCCATGAGACTGACAGTGTGTGTAATTATGAGTAATCACTGGAATTTGCCTTCATAGTTGCGCTTCCCCTTTGTTGTAAACTTTGTCATAACATTTAAGTATAAAGATAACAGAAATTGACCTCCACATGTGTGATACTAAAAGACAAAATACTTATTTCTACTGTAGTACTAGCTCCTTAATGTTCTAAAGATATAGTTTCAAGGAGAAAACATAGAGGGGACAATGTGCTGTGAATGGGGGAAAAGAAAAACAAGTTTTCAATAGATACCAGCAAGTGAGATTAACTCTTTTCCATAGCTTTCTGAAGTAAATATTTCTTATCTATTAAACCTAGTTTGCAAGCATATATGTACTTTTATATATTTTTATATATTTTATAGATATAAGTAAAATCTTTCAAAATCTTCTCACATCATCTTCTGTCTTCCTTCTGTTAAAAGAAAAGTTTGATTAGTAACTTTTCATACAGAAGAGAAGAATCTGTACTTCACTCTTATGTTCCAATTGAACAAAACTTCTTTATACTTTTGTTTAATATTATTTATATAGGACACATTTTGCCAAACTTGCAATTTGTTAAATAGTGGTTTTCCTTCCTTTTTGTTTTGTTTTTTTTTTTGTTTGTTTGTTTGTTTGCTTGTTTCATTATCTATCAGGTTTTACCTGGCAAGATGATTATACACAGCATGTTATTGGTCAGGAACTCTCAACTATTCACAAAATCCACAACAGACGCCCTGATCTATTTGCATCTGAAGGATCTGACACAGGAAGGTAAGTCTTCAATGGTGTTTTGCTGGTGTTTGGGAGGGTTTGCAAATGAGGAGAAATGAATTGAAACTGAAGCTGAAATAAACACATCACCAAACCCACTGTCTACATGATAAAGGGAAACCAGTTGTGTACAACTGCACAGAAAATGCTAGTTGGAAACTAGCACACAGAATCACAGAATGACCTGAGTAAGGTGGGAGCCACTAGGATCATTGAGTCCAACTCCTATCCCTGCATAGGACAACCTCAAAATTTACACTATGTGTCTGAGTATATTGTCCAAATGCTTCTTTGACAATGCTTCTTGTCAGGCTTGGTGCCATAACTACTTACCTGAGGAGATGGTTCCAGTGCTCCACCCCTCCCTGAGTGAAGAACATATTCCTAGTATCCAACCTAAATCTCCCCTGACACATCTTTCTGCCATTCTCTTGGGTCCTATCATTGGCCACCAGAGATAAGTGATCAGCACATGCTCCTTCTCCTTCCCTTGCGAGGAAGCAGTAAACTGGCATGAGGCCCTCCCTCAGTCTCCTCTTCTCCAGGCTGAACAGACCAAGTGATTTCAGCTGCTCCTCATACAACTTTCCCTCTAGACCCTTCACCAATTCTGCGGTCTTCCTCTGGACGCGCTGTCCAGTAGCATGGTATTTTTTTATACTGTGGTATAAATTTTTTTTTTTTTGTGGTGCCTGAAACCACACACAATACCAACGCAGAGTAGAGCAGGACAATCCCTTCCTCAAATGGCTAGCAATATTGTGCTTGATACACCCCAGGACAAAGTTCACTCTCTTGTTGCCAGGGCACACTGCTGGCTCTGTTAAACTTGCTGTCGAATAGAACCCCCAGATCCCTTTCTGTAGGGCTGCTCTCCAGCCTTTCACTCCCCAGTCTGTATGTATATTCAGGGCTGTACTCTCCCAGGTGAAAAACCCACCACTTGCCCTTGTTAACCTTCATGAGGTGGTGACTGCCCATCTCTCTAATTTGTCTTTATCTCTCTGCAGGGCGTCTTTGCCCTCAAGAGAGTCAACACCTCCCCCCAGTTTTGTGTCACCAGCAAACTTAGTAAACCTTTGAGTGCTGCATCCAGGTCAGTTATGAAAATATTTAAAGAGTACTGGTCCTAAGATGGATCCCTGTGTAACCCCACTGATGACTGGTCACTTGCCCAATGTAACCTCATTCACTATGACCCTTTGAGCCCCACCCATCAGGCAATTGTTCACCCGCTATTATGTGTTTATCCAGCTGTGTGCTGGACATTTTTTTTAGGATGATACTGTAAGAGATAGTATCAAAGACCTTACTGAAACTCAGAAAGATTACATCAACTGGTTTTCTTTGGTCAGCTGTGTGGGTAACCTTGTCACAGAAAGACATTAAGTTTGTCTGGCAGGACCTTCCTTTTATAAACCTCTACTGGCTGGGGCCAATGACTATTTTCCATATTCTTACCAGGCACTGAAGTGAGACTAACAGGGCTGTAGTTACTGCAATCATCTCCAGTGCCCTTCTTGAAGACTGGGACAACATTTGCCAGCTTCCAGTCAACTGGTACCGCTCTCACTATTCCCAGAAACACTGAAAACTCATTGGGAGAGGTCTTAGAATGACATTTGCCAACTCGTTTAGTACACTTGGATGAATTCCATCAGACCCTATTGACTTATAGGGATCCAGATGGAGCAGCAAATCCTGCACAAGCTCAGGGCTGATTGGGAATTTACCATTTGCACAGCCTTGGTCCTCTAGCCTAGGACTCTCAGGAGAGAGGGTTGGGGGAGAAAGCCCACCATCAGTATTAAAGGCAGAGGCAAAAAACATTAAATGACTCTGATTTGTCTGTATCCCTGTTTATGGGGTGTTCATGCTCATTAAGTAATGGGACAATATATCTGGTCTGCCTTTTGTTATTAACACTTTTTTTAAAAAGCCCTTTTTATTATCATTCACAGTGCTGACCAGCTTCAACTCTACTTGAGCTTTGGCTGCATGTATTTCTAACGTGGCGGGGGCCAATGAACTTCACGAACAAATCAATATGATTTCAGATGAAGTTTTTTATTTAGGGTTCACTGGTTGTTTATAAAGGACAAACAGGCCAAAACACCAGATAAACACTGATTGGTTACTTCTGCTCTAGCAACAAGCCTTTTTTTTGGCAACAGCCCATCTCACATAACATGTTGCTAGGTTACAACTCCTGCCCCCACCTGCAAGTTTATTTCATTAAAATAACACAACAGAGTCATTTAAAACTTTTGTGACTTTCCCAACTCTGCCCTGTCAGGGCACTTGAAGAAACAAATAGCAACATATTTCTGCCCTCCAGTGGCAAACAGCATCCCTGTAGTCCTCCTATGTCACCTGTCCGTGTTTCATGGGCCACACACAATCCTTTTTTGCCTTAGTTTGAGTAGGAGATCCCTGCTCAGCCAGATTGGAATTCTGTCTTGCCCACCTCACTTCCGGTAATGAATGAAAACACTCAAGCCTGTTCTTCTGATTATCATCAAGTAAAGAAAATATAACTTCCACTGTTAATTTAGGTTAATTTAGAATTCAAAACATCAGGCCTTTTATCTAGTTTATGCAGTGTCTATGTATGACTGGCTTGAAAAGGCAGACTTACACAGTAGCTCATCTATACACAACATTTTATTCTGGAATAAGCCAACAAAAAGTAACAAAAAGAAGCATTGAATGACATTCTGACCTAATTATCCTCTCAACTTGTATTTTTCCAAAAGATGGTGGTAACTGCATAGTTTCTCAGCTTTAGTGGCAAATTTTGTCCAGAAAATAGAGATTCATGCAAGTTCCCATGACAGAAAATAATACTGTTATCTGCGTTATAGCAGCCATTTTTCTCATGACTTAAAAGATATTGAGCGGTGACATAATAGTTCTTAGTAATAAGAGACACAACATCTGTCATTCTGTAGAGTGATGTGGATGTAGGACCTGCAATTATTTAATCTTCATAAACAGATACCATATAAAGATAATTTTTAATAGTTTATTCTGTCCTGCAGCCTTTAAGTACCACCTAATCACACAAACCACAGAAGGAAATTTTAAAATGCATAAAATTTTTGAACATCAAACCCAGTAAATTTTGCTTTCTCCTGACGATTATAAGAAATGCAAACTCAAAATTTGTGATATTGAAATAAAGTACCTTTTGTTAGAAAACTTTTTTCATAGTGGGGCAAAGCTATAGCTTCTAGCCTCATTGGACAAGAACTGAATGTTGGGATTGAGATCTCACATACAACAGTGTAGAGATTGCTTCTACTGGAAAGCTACTTCTTTTCTAGATTGCTCTTCTAGGTTAATAAAAATCCTGATACCACCCAGTGGCTTCAGCAGTGTTTGCTTCAGTTTGCTTTGGTTTAAGTCATAGAATTCTACCTCCTATTTCACGTATTTTCTGATTCAAGAGCACCCCTTAAAATCACAGCAACATATCAGGAGTGGACTAAGGCAGAAAATTAACTTCTAAAGAAGATACTGATCAATAGATTATCATAAAGGTGATAACAATACGTGATGTTGTAAAGGTGATAAAAAACATAAACATGTTTTCAGTGCTTAGATACAAATAGTGCCATTACTGTATGCAATAAACTCTACACAGTATCAGAAATTATTTTAGATATCTTCTGGGGGATTTTTTTTTTTTTAGACTTAGAGTAAGATAAACTTTTATTCATGAAAGTAAGCTAAAACATATAAGAAGATAAAAGAAATAATTTAGACTTTAGCCCGAGAACAGATAATCAATTTGAAGAGTTTCTGTTGTGATCAGGTTTGAGCTTTTTTGCATTTTCAACTATTAGTTGAAAAGAATAACCCATTTTGTATATTGACACTTTAGGAACATCAGAATTTCAAATGTGTTCCACTTACAGCAGTTCCTATTGTGGATAGATTTTCTGAAGTTAGCAAGCTGTGCTTCTGAAAGCATTATCTTATGTGCCAACAGTTTAAAGCATTAATTGATTTTTCTGGTTGTCTATTTGCAATATATTTTGTAGGTCAGAGAACAGTAGGAACTTTTTCTCTGGTGTCTTGTAGATTGTGATCAAGTTTGCTGTATACTCAGCGTACTCAATGCATTTGCTGAAATCTTATCAGAGAATAATTAAATAATTTTTAAAAGAACTTAGTGTAGGTATCTAATTATCAAAGAAACATTATGGCAGGAGGATCTTTTATTAGGGTTAAGTGTGTAATAAGGCAATATGAAGTCATACTAATGAGTCATTAATCCCCACAGAGCTAGTGAGAGCAAGAAAATAAACTCAGACACTTGGACACTTACAAAGTAAATTGACTTAGGTTAAATAAGTGCACACCAAATCTGATGGGATGGAAGACATGGATTTCATCTTTTAAAAAATGCTGAAACTGTGAGCTTGATTTCAGGATGAAAGTTCTTTCTTTGGAAGCTAACTGAAGTGTACATGTTTTTTCCTGGGCCTCTATTAAATTTGAAAAAAAAACCCCAAACCACTCTGCACACAGGGAATTAATGTCAGCGGTGTTCATTGATGCAATTAGGCAAAACCACATCTGTTTCCAGCAAACTGCAATGTATGAAATAGAGTATAGCTTTATTTCTATAATAAAAACATCATTAAGGCATTAAGGTTCTCAGGGCATTTAAAAGGGAGAAACTTGATTCTAAACAGTATGTTATCTAGTAATTGATAACATTCGAGAAATATCTGAAGTGCAGTGATTTAGAGAGTTCCACACAAAAACTTTTAAAGAGTTGGTTTTTGTAGGAAATATATAATTATTTCTGTGGTTAAATAATTATACATCTTATTGTCTTTATATCCTAAAGTCCATTGTGTGCAGTCTTTTTTTTCAAAACAAGTCAAACCTGAAAATTTTTCTCAATAAATGACAAGAACTCAGATGACAGGTATTTCTCCTGCTCACCAGTTGCTTTTATATATTTAACGTTCATCGATTTTCCAATATCACTTTGTCAAATTTTAAAAAATACTTTAATTCAGTTGCCATAACAGCTCATTTAATGCATTTTGCCTTCTGTGTTAACAAGGTGAACACCAGTAATATACTGGTTAACTACAAACACTTCAAAAAATCTTTCAGATGTAATCATATGATTTTGTCATCAAATGAAATGTAATGCTTTGTTATACTTCTACATTTCAATTGTTTAAAATTTTATAGCAAAAGATCTTACATCTAATGTGGAATTTAAGCACAATTTAAGTGTAATTGCTGTCTCAGTAAGAAAAATGAGAAATCTAGAGCCAAGGTTTTGCTTCTACCCCCAGTGTGAGTGGTTATATACTGTAAATAACGACTTGAAATGCTAACCTAAATACTCTCTTTTATCTGTGTATTCAGTTCCCATTAGCTCCAGTGGAAACCCTCGGAGCAGAATTTGGTCTGGTATTCCCATTTTACCTTTCTTTTCATAGTTACAGAAGAAGGAGAAGATAGGTGCAGGAATTAATTGATGAATGAAAGAGGAATGTTTGCAAGTGGGGTGCTTTCTATGATGAGAGCCTCTTTGGATTAGTTCATCTCCGCTGAAGCAGAAAGCATACTGCCCAGGTCTTTCTAAAACTGCAGAGCAATTTTAGTCTAGCTTTAAGTTGAAAAGGAGGAGGATTATTTTACTTGCTTGTCCACCTTCCATCATAAGGCAGAATTTAGAGTTCTGTAATAAGAGAAAGTGACAACAGAATGAGGAGGAAGTAAGAAGTACGACGAATTATATCAAGATTGTTATAATGCTCTCTGTGGTAAACCTTCATTTTCCTAGAGTTTGTGTGCAGGATGGGTAGTTGATTGTGTTACACTGGGAAGAGGTGGAACGGTTTTGTGATATTTCAAAGTGAGCAAACCTATAAGCACTATTGATTGAAATTCCACCACAGTAAATTAGATTAAGAATTACATTTATTGGTATTAACTTAGTTAGGACAATCATCTGATAAAACTCTGAGTATGGCAGGAAGACTATTACTTTGTGCACAAATTATTTAATTTTCCAAAATTTGGGCTTAATTTTATCCTGTTACTTTGTGCACAAATATAGGATAAAATTAAACCCAAAATTTGGAAAATTACATAATGGTACTTTTTCAAGCTTTGGCCCTGTATGACATGGGCCAGAAGAATAAATATTATTTACAGTGACAGAGAGTTGCTGCAAATCAAATGATACCTCATCTCCCTTGGGTGGAAGACTCTTCCACCTGGCACTGTTCTTCACTGAAGTGTGTGGCCGTGTGGGTAGGAAATGGTGACAACCAAAAGGTGATATTCCTCAAAAACAATGTGTCACCTATACAGAAGGAAGCAGACTGAGAACCCTCTCTCTGTTTCCTTGCACAAGGAATTAAAAATTAAATAATTGCTGATGTTGACATTTAAATTATCATCATCATTGACATCTTGTTGAGATAGATGAAGAGAGCTGGTAGTAATTCAGATCATTGCACACAGCACCGAACCCAATACAAACATCTCTACACTGCTATTGTTTAATCACATTTTTAGCTTTTCTTTGCAAATGTCACTAAGATCTGACTAAATCATTCAGAAAACATTGAGAATCCTAGGCACATGAGAAGACCAGAAGAGATACTTGTTCCATTTCACTATTGCATTTTTAAACCAAGCTGGCTTCCTTGTTATTTCTGCACATACAGTAGCCTTACAGTGTTTTGTTAGTTGGTACAGTGCTGAATTGATGTTGAAACTCATCATCATCCATCAAGTTTTAAAATCTTAGATTCATCTGATATTTCTTTGGGGTGCTATTTAATCATACATATTTTCTTTTCACAAGCATTTTCTTCTAAATATGGCTTTGCCTTGATGTAGGCATTTTATTTGATTTACTGTTAGATCATTAACTTGAATTCATGCAGTAAATTGTTAATAGTGCAAGATTTTTTTTTTGATTGTTTTTGCTGAGATACTGCATTTTCTGCACTTTTGTGATTGCTAAACTTTTGAGTGACTTTTTTGTTAGGTATGAAACTAACTTCAGTGGTTTGCAGTGCCTTTTTAGTTGGGCACTTTGTACATTGTAAAGGTTGGTAACTTTCTTTTTTTGCTGTGCAGGACTGTGGGCCAGAATGCAGATAATGAAAGAGATTACAGTCTGGAAAATGATGTGAACTTGGCCAAGTCTCTTCAGCAATATCTTAAATATCTCAGTATTCTCTCTCAGTCTGCAGCCACAAATTTGTATCCAAGGAAGATGAATGACAAAGCTTCTGTCAAGGTAGTATTTTCAGTGTGATTCCTACATTGTGTGATTTTGGCTTCCTTTTCTGAATTCTCACTATTTTCAATTTTCCCTTCTATCTCAAGATCAGACACCGTTTCTTATCAGCACCTCCAATTGATCATAACTGCACAAACCAAATCCTCACCAAATGAGTTGAGTTAGCTTCAGCATTGTAAATTAAAGAGCTCTTTTAATCTAGAGCATTTTACCTTAACTAGGGAAGGATTGTATATGAGGAAGGAAGAAGAGTGGAAGAAAGGTGGTAACATCTTTGCTGGCTGATCTAAAGCCCTTCTTACAGCATCTAAGCTGCTCTTTTCCAAAGAGCTGGCTGAAATACTGTGTGAATTCTTACTGGTGTTTATGGTGCCTAGAGTAAAATTAATATAATCTTAAAGCAGTTTTTGACAATGGATCTGATGAATTGTTCCTCAATATTTCCTCTTTCTTATTGATCATAAAGGAAGTCTATCATGACCAATTAAGCTTAATATGTAAGCATTATAAATATATGGATAGCTGGGAAGATAAATCATTAAATCTTGAGTATTGCCTGTGTAAAAAAACTCACACAAATGTGTGTTTGAGAACTGAAATATTCTTTTTCTTTCCAAGAGAAAATCTGTCCTGTTCTATGATGGACCTTGATATATTTATTAAAATTATTGCATGGAAAGGTGGTATGTGACAGACCCTTAGAGCCCTATATCTTTTGCACAACATATATGTTTATCCAAAGCAGCCTATTATTTGAAAGAAACAGGCTGCTATTCTAGTAATTCTTTTAAACAATTGGCATGTGCTATTTGCACTAATACAGTGTAAATGCAAAAACTTTAGCTAAAAAACATACTGAAGTTCTAAGAAAAAATCAGATGAGGAAAATACAGTGTCAAGTTGATATTTTTTTCAAGGAAGTAACTCAGAGGCACAGAATTACTACAGTGAATCTGCAACAGCAATTCCCAATAAGAGTATCAGTTGTATCAACTACTTAGTCATGGTATATCTGAGATGTTATTATTCTCGTCAGAAGCCTTAAGTTTCCGATTTCTCTGATTGGCACATGTAACAGTTATGATTTATGGTATATGTCATTAAGTGTTCATCTAGGGTAAGAGAAACTTGCAGGCAGCTGCAAGGTAGCTTTAGGGATGGATGAATGACCACCTTCATGGTTCTTTTCCTCCACTCTCTACTTGTGGGCTCTGACTGCAGTGAGGATGCCGTGCTTTGAATCCCTGACTTTCAGAGACAAGAAAACTTGCTCAAGAAGTATTTCAGTGGGTCTGCTGCTGTCATGCAAGTTCATAAATAATCCATATGGCCGAGACCTTCTGTGGGGAAGCCTGCTGTGATAACACCACCCACCAACCTTATCGAGTGTTGCCATGGAGATGGATACTCTGAAGCCTGGGGGAGTGGGAGAAAGAGAAGAAAATCTGGAAATGAAGCACGTATAGGAGCAAATTGTGCACTTTATTTACTAAAGAGCATTTTGAAACAACAGACATTGAGTCAGACCCATTACCTATAATTTAAAATAACAAAACCAAAAATTATCTTAAAAATGAGTAATAACTCATGAATTTTAAATGACCTGGGGACATTTTCCTGCAAATCAAATAGAACTGCTATTCTTCAAAAAGAGAGAAGAGGGACATTGGTTTTGTACTTTGATTCATTGGGTCATTAATGGAATAACATTTAAACAAAAGAGAAAGCAGGAATTTTGCTGTTCCAGGAAGCAGAAAAAATGTAAAATTTAATTATTTTTTAAAAGTAACAAGGAAAGTGACTGAAAGAGCTGTGTTTCATATAGTGATTGTACTTGAAATTGAAAATTACTATCTTATGCACTTTAATTGCATGCCTCAATAAAATCTTGGTACCTTAGTTTTGTATTTCATATATGGATAAATTATGAATTAAATAATTGTAGAAAGATCTTATCTTTGTAACATTTTTTGCCGTTTTCTGATTAAAAATAAGGGTGAGATAGAGGTACTTTACCCTACTTAAACTTAGAATGTCAGATTTTGGGCCTTTGGCCTTTTTGAAAATAATTTTCTTTCAAGTATATATATTTACCTCTGTCACTTCCTTCTTGCTGTTGGGGTGCAGGAGATGTAACACTACTCTGGTTGCTTTGATACGTTATATGCTATGAAGTCTAGCTGAATCTTGCAGAAATTTAGTGCTTCTAGGCAGACTTCTAAGTGAATTCTCATTTGTTCCAAAACTGTCATCAGGAAACTCTGGCAAAGAGAAAAAGAAAGGAATAAAAAAGACAAGGATTTTAAATAAATTTAACACTCCAAAAGTGTTATTTAGTATCCTGATGAAAATATTTTAATCAAACTGTTTTAAGTACTTTTGGTCCTTAGTTTTTCTGCTATATTCCACATGTATTATGAGACTAAAATTACAGAGCTTCAACATTACTAGGTAGAGAGAAACGCATGCAGTTATGCACAAAGTTGTAAAATGAAACATGGCAAAAACTAAATGAGGTTACTCCTTTTCTATTTTTCCCTATTTAAACAACTGTCAGCTTGAGGCTTGATACAACAGTGGCAGAAATAACAAGAGCTTCTTTGAGTGATTTTTTGAAGCACTTGAAATTCATTACCAACTTAGATTTTTTTTTTCAGTATTTAGACAGTGTCTACTGCAGACTAGAATCTAACCAGTTGATGATGACTCTGCTAGTGGATAAACAGCAGTAAAACAGAGGATTTGGTGGGTCTGTTTCCTGAGGATTAGAGTTGTAAAAACATTTCACTTCGGTTCAGCTGAAAAGAGTTGTTCAGAAAATGGGCACTTGGTGGCATTTTTTACTTAAGCATCAGTCAGTGTCTTCAGGCTTTTGGAGGTTTTTTCCTCCTACTTGGGCTTACTGAAGATTCTACCATTCACAAAATGTGGCATTGTCAGTCTTTGTGATTACTTTCTACCAAACCTGGACTTAGTATTGAAAGTAATGTATAACTAGACACTTAGATATAGCGAGAAAGCTTGGTTTACCTTGTCTACTGAGGCAAAAATGTAAAGGCTTCAAATCCCCTGCTTTTCTCCCCTCTAGTTAGAACAAGCCCCTCTCTCATAGGAAAAAAAACCCTGAAAAAAACAGTACACTTTTGGCATTCCTACAGAAACTGAGAAGCAGAGTTTTGTTGGGTTCTAAGGGACAGCAGAGAGCTGATACTGCTAAAGCTAGTCAGCTGTAAAAGGAAAGCTTCCTTGCTTGTCTACTGATGGCAGCCCTGCTGGTGAGCTCTGTGTAAGTGCTTGCATAGCAGGGCGCTTGGGAAGCCTTGAGGAAATCTTTAAATAAAGAAGATGGAAAAAGAATATATATCTATGTCCACAGCCACTGTTACAACAAAATAAAAAAGAGAGGCAGCAAAAATGATCAGTATGGAAGCAAATATTCCTCTTGTCTACTTTTCACTAAGGCAGTGAGGAATGATCTAACATCACAGTTTTGTTGAAAGTCTTAATACCTGCAGCTGAATAGTTACAGGAGATTTCAATTATACTGCTTTCATCTGACCAAGAATAATTTTTTAGTCATCACAGAGAGAAAAAAGATTCGAGATGTGATCCAAATATACTTAAAAGTCTCAAAATCAGAAAGAAAGTGAAAATAACTCAGCTGAAACTGCTTATTTGTTCTTTGAACTAGCTATGATTTTTACATATTCTCTTACCTTCTGGTAGCCTGACTTCTGAATATTTTTAATGCCTCAGGCTGGCAAAAGTGCAGTGGTGCACTATGGGACTGGAAAGTCCACAGGCTTCTCTTGAAAAACGAGAAGGCTGTAGGAGTAGGGAAGTTCACTGCTACACTTATGCTACTGCCACATTTCTTATTGCAGGAGTCTCTGGGTTATGGTCTAGGGTTTTAGGCCTAGAAGGTGGGTGTAATTTCTCTTATTCCTTCCCCTGATTTGGCTCTGAGGTCTTCAGACATGGGACATAATGTGCTGCTACATTTTCCTTCAGGCTGGTATGCCTTTCAGGCCCTACTACATAGTGTGGGGAAGAAGAGAAAATGATCTCAGAGTCCTCTGGGAATGTCATCATTTTCTGCTGTCTCTGTTTCTTTGGGTTTAAATACTTACATTTATTTTCAAGGTAAATTTTATGTATAAATATTGTAATTACAGAAATCTCAGAGACTCGGGTTTTAAAGCAAAGGCTTTAAAAAAATAACCAGAATCTTTACGTCAAAAAGTCACTAATAAACAAAAAGGTCTTTGCAGAATCATGAAGGGAAAAACAAATAGATAAATTGATTGGTTTGTAACAGAGGGATATGGCTGGCTGTTAGATCAGCAGTACAATGGTGCTGAAAGGGGAGTAGTTGCAAATAAATCAGTTTGCTGGAGTCCTGAAGGGTACAAAGGTTAGACAAGACATTTAGTAAAGTTTACATTTTCGTTCTCGATATGACAAGGAACCTTCCACCTATTTTCCCCTTTCACATTCAGGGAAGATTACTCATAGCTTGCTGGGTTAAAAATCAATTGATGCTTTGTAATTGATCTCTTGAAAGAAATAGAATGTGTAATAATTATTTAAAAGGATTATTATTTATTTTAGGAAATCTGAGAGCATTAGTGCTCAAAGCTGCACTTGCAACTTATCTGCAAATAATAATTGCTGTGATTAACTAGTACGAAATTATGCAGTCATTTCTCATTTTAATCTGGAACTTTAATTCAAAAAAGTGGGACTTTTATTTATCTAACACTGATTAAAATACAGTTCTGAATGAAGATCATCAGAAATTGATTTGATGACTGACTGGTTCAAAGTCAAATTCCTTTCTGCAATATATACATTTAAACTCTGCTTATATAAATGTAAAATTTAATAATTCATATATGTGGGATTATGTTTAAGTAAGAAAAATATATTTCACCCTGTGCATAAACTCCTTCATAAAAATATCAGGAATAATTTGTAAAAAGTGTCTCCCTGAAGGTATGGAATAGCCCATCTATCGTAGTAACTATAAAGCATTAGAGTAAATCTGTATGTCTTACAAGCACTGATGTATTAGCTAAAGCCATTAAAAAATAGGGGATGACTAAGACCCTTGTTTCACAGACATTTTGAATCTAATTTTCTGAGATTATGCAAGAAATTTTTGGTAGAGTCTAGACCAAAAATTAAGCCTCAAATCCAAGATATGTATTTAATATTTTGGATCATTATCTCCTCCGTGGCCCTTTTCAGTAAAATAGAAATGTTAAAATACTCTTAAGAAACAAACACACCTCCCCACACCCAACAACACCTTCCCCAATTCACCCCACCTAAGTAAAGGAACAGAATTCATTTGGCCAAATACAGGGGTTTATGTTGGTGCAAGTCAACCAAAATTCATTTTATCATCAGTGGTGAGAAAAAAGGAATTTCTAAATTGTGATCCATCCATTCTTAGTTACATACATAAAATTAGATGTGGTAAATTCTATCCTGTTTTCCATCCTGCATGAATCTGGTCTAGGTAGCAATTTTTTTCTGGGAGGACTGGTATTCATACACTTGGAGATCTAACAGAATCATGGCTACAAACCCTAGAGCCTAGTAAAATTACAGTCAAGTTGTTAGCAGCATAAACACAGAGATTGGCAATCCAATGCAATCTGTGATTTAATTTTTAGGCTTAACAATTTGGCAAGTGAAGATTCTAGTGCCAGTGTCATGTTCTTCAAGTCTCAGACCAAACACCTACCTTTACCAACAAACCATCAGTTTATACACGATGTAGTGACAGAATTTCCACATCTTCACATACAAATAATAATTTGCCCTATCACACAGCTTGTAAAGATTCGTAAACTTGTAAAGATTAATTATTTGTGCAATGATTTGAAAATACTAGTGCTTTAGAAATGATATTACAAATGATGGGTGTAGGCCTGGAGGCTTATTCAGACCAGTTCATTAATTTGTAGTAAATTCCAGATGAAACACGTTTTTAATCTCAAATACTGACTGGGCAACAAGATTTGCTTCTTTTTTCAGATCCCTTCCCACCCTTTCAAAATCAACTCCCTGTATTTGGAGGGGTTTTTTCTATCATTTCTTCTGTGTCATTTCTCATGCAAGCTTGTTATTTACATCACTGTATTTCAGTACACTGGGCTTAATAAATAGAAGATTGTGGACCCGCTACAAATTTTAAAGTGTATTCCAAATTTTTTTAGAGCATATTTATCAAATAAGAGGATAGAGTTCACGAGAATTTAAACTATCTAACCTCTGTGTGATTTTGCCAGTGTATACGTTTCAGGACAGTGCAACAACCACTTTTTTTTTTTTTATGAGGGGGATAAAAACTCTCACATTCCCCTTAGCAGTTGTCCAGGAAATGGTTGGTTGCTTTCAATGGGGTTGTAAAGCAACGTTACAGACGTGGATCCTGCAGATGTCTATTCACTTGCATTTCTTTGGGTAAAAGTAGTCTCTAGATTCATATGTTAGAGTTATAAATATACTGAGTTGGTGCTAATATGCTCAACTTTTGGCAGATGAAGATCTTCATGTTTCTATGTAAATCATCTTTAGATAATGAGTTAGCTCAATATACCAGCATATGCCTACAGAAAATGTGTTTAAACATCATTCACTGAAACCTTAAGTAACAGACTTATTTAAATATGAGCAAACTATTCTCAGACAGGGGAAGTTGACAAACCCTGGTATATTGATCAGAATTGATAGCTATGCAGCACAATTTCTACCATCTGCTGGGGGCTGACTTTTTGGTTCCTGTTAGTAGCATCAGGGAGATGCTAAATCTGGTAGCCTGGCAGAGGTAAAGCTGCCTCAGGTCAATATCCTCACATCTAGCCAGTCACCAGGTGGAGCAGGTATGGCCAATAGGTTCTGCAGGACCCAGGGTCCAACCCTGACCGTTGACTCTCAGACCAGAACATGCACACACACACGTGTGCACTGAATAGAGGCCTCCTCACCCAGAAGAATAATTAGAAACAGAATTTATTGAGAAGTCAAGACATCCTGAGGGGGTGCAATACTGGACATGATGGTCGCCACTGCAGATGAGCTCATCAGTGATGACAAGATTAGAGGCAGCCTGGGCTGCAGCAATCACACATTGATGGAGTTTAAGGTCCCGAGGAATATGGGACAGGTGAGAAATGTAGTCAGGACCCTAAATTTTAAGAAACCAGATCTTCAAGGAGTTACTCAGTGGGATCCCCTGGGAAACAGTCCTCGGGTACAAGGGAAAAGAACAGAGTTGGCAAATATTTAAGGATACTTTCCATAAACTGCTTAGTTCCCAGGTGTAGGAAATCAGGCAGGGAAGGGAAGAGACCGGCATGGGTGATTCAAGACCTGCTGGTCAAACTGAAGACCAAGAGAGTACTTTACAGGCAGTGCAAGCAGGGACAGGAATAGGGATGCTGCTCAGTTTTGTAGGGATGGGGTCAGGAAGGCCAAGGTACAGCTGGAGCTGAGCTTGGCAAGGGAAGAAAAGAATAACAAGAAGGACTTCTACAGGTACGTCAGCCAGAAAAGGAAGGTTAAAGAAAGCGTACTCCACCTGATGAGTGAGAATAGTGACCTCATATCAACAGATGAGGAGAAAGCTGAGGTACTAAACAACATTTTTGCCTCAGTCTTTCCTGGCAACTGCTCTCCTCAACATAAGGAGGATATGGAGCTGTTGGAATGGATCCAGAAGAGGGCTACAAGGATGATCAGAGGGCTGGAGCACCTCCCATACAAGGACAGGCTAAGAAAGTTGGGGTTATTCAGTCTGGAGAAGAGAAGTCTCTGAGAAGATTTATAGAGGCCTTCCAGTACCTGAAGGGCCTACAGGGAATCTTTGAAGGGACTTTTAACAAGGGTGTGTAGTGACAGAACAAGGAAGAATGGTTTTAAATTGGAAGGGGGAAGATATAGATTAGAAATTACAAAGAAATTCTTCACAATGAAGGTGATGAGGCACTGGAACACGTTGCCCAGAGAACTTGTGGATCACTAACCATGTTCAAGGCCAGGTTGGAAGGGGCCTTGAGCATCCTGGTCTGGTGGGAGGTGTCCTGGCCTGTGGCATAGGGGGATAGAACTCAATGATCTTTAAGGTACCTTCTGACCCAAATTGTGCTGTGATTCTATGACTGATGATCAGATAGAAGGCATGGTCAGACAAGTATACTGGCCAGCCTGCTTACATGCTACTGGTACATTTTACTCCCTTTTCCCTTTGTTTTACCACAGCTGACCCCTCTCAATCACTCCCTCTTTGGTCCTTTTTCTAAACATTCCATAATATGCCTTGTATAATGAAACAATTCTCCACTTGGCATCACCTCTGTAGGCAGTATCCCCTACGATCTGCTGGGTGATCGAGAGAGCTGCTCCCATTGACTCATCTGATGGATGACACTCCTGGGCAGCATGGATGATGGCTTGCTGAGACAGCCTGGAGACAATCAGGGGCAGGAACCCCTCAGAAATAATCAGTTTACTGGGGCTTATCCACCTGTCATTTTTCTCTGCTCTTACAAGCCAGGTTATCACATAACCCTACACGTAAAACTAACATTTCTGTTTGTGGTGAGCTAATGTTGAATGTCAGGGAAAGACATTCTGGCACTCTTTTTACACCAATGGAAATACTTTAGAAACTTTGTTTTTAACAATAGGATGGAGATTTGCCTGAAACAGAGTGAACAACCAGTAGTTGGTTATGAAGACTTAAGCTAGTGCGTTCCTTAGTGGTGCAAGAAAAGGCAGCTAATGATAAAAATTATTCATGCAGGAGAGTCTTTTGGAGAAGGTTGAAGGGTAAGCATGCAGCTAAGAGCATCCCAAAGGAGACCAAGAACAGACAGTAACATTCGAAACTTAAAAGTGAATTTCTTAAATAGTAACTTATACATGAAAGAAACCAACGTATTTATCCTCTCTCTTTTTAATTTTGTTTTGGAGGGGGGTTTGTTTAAATGCCTCTCACAATCAAAATTCTGTCACCAGAAATTACAGCAATTTAGATTGTTAAATGATATATACATTGAGACCCCAGACAACCCTGATGCGTTGCAGACTCACAACCAGAATAAGGAAGCAAAGTCATCACTGCTTTTGATCAAAGGTGACTCTGAGGATCCCTTTTTCTTGATCAGGCTTCTGACACCGCAAACTACAGGGTGTTAATTAAGAATCTTTGCCATCTTTACTTCTCTGATGTAGTTTTAAAATGGTTTCAAAGCCATTTTAATTCTCAGGAAGAAAATAGGAGATAGTTACAGAAAAGTATTAGTGAAACAGCAGGTCAGATGAGATGACTGTAATGGTGCCCATTGCCTTAAGTCTGTGAATCTGTAAAAGGATCATGGATTGATGTTATCCCATCACTACAGGAGGCACTGCAAGAGGTTTGGCCTCTATCAGTTTCTGAATTCTGAATTAATCTTCCAAGTCCTTGTATTTTCTGCAGTGATTTCTTGCATGGTATAATATAATTATCTATATTAATAAAAGGTCGTTATCAGTTGCTATAAAAAGTCTTTTGCTCTTTTTTTTCATTGGCTTTGCCTGTTATTTTCAGACAGACTTGACAGTGAATTTGGTGCAGAGTGTGTAACATTGTGTCTACAGCGCATACAGGTTTGTAAAGCAGAGGTCCCCCCTTTAGCTAGCTTGAAGCTAGCTGGAAGGCTGCTAAGATATCCTCCTGACAGAATATCAATGTATGGGAAAAGCAGCTCATCAGCTGAAAGAATAAGGCTTTGTTAACAGAGGTCTAGCTACTTGAGCCGCTATGCTTTAATAACACATCTGTACCACTTACTCAGTTCTATTCCAGAGACTTGCACTGTCATCCACTCTGTGAAACCCATTTGGCCCTCAGCTTTTATTGTTGACTAGATTCCTCTCAAGGTAAATGTAAATCAAATTCACAGCCCACACTCCAGTCTGCAACTGCTCGTGCTCCAGTTTAGTAGAGGCTCATAAGTGCATGTACTTCCCATGTAGTGGGTTTACATGAGGCAAGCCTCTCTGTCATTCACAAGGTTCCTACACTGTTTCTGGTAAGAAAATATAAACTACTATCATACCACACAGATATTTAGAGTCAGATCATTAACTCTTTAGTAGCCTTTGGAAACTTTTTTTAATCTCATCATTGTTAAGGGAGGGCCTACTTCCAGTGTTTTTTGTGTTTTTCTTTTCTAATTTTAAAGACCAAACTGCTGCTATCTGAGACAGACACAATAAATAAAATATTGTAGGTGGTATGATGGTCCAACCAAATTTAGGTAGTAGCGAACGTGAAAATGCATCAAAAAGAAAAAGTTAAATAAAATTGAGCGAGGAAGATTTCTTTATGCATTCCTGAGTGACTTTTTCCTAGCTCTGTATGCCTTTAAGGTTTAGCAAATGTATCCTCACTAAAAGGAGGTATTTTTTGTAAATTTAATTCCACTCCTTCTGCACATTGGAAAAAAATCAGATCAATCTATCCCTTAGTGAATAAAATGAACAGTATTTCTCTGTGCCTTTGTTTGTTTGTATCTAATCCTGCNACAAATTCACAGCCCACACTCCAGTCTGCAACTGCTCGTGCTCCAGTTTAGAGGAGGCTCATGAGTGCATGTACTTCCCATGTAGTGGGTTTACATGAGGCAAGCCTCTGTGTCATTCACAAGGTTCCTACACTGTTTCTGGTAAGAAAATATAAACTACTATCATACCACACAGATATTTAGAGTCAGATCATTAACTCTTTAGTAGCCTTTGGAAACTTTTTTTAATCTCATCATTGTTAAGGGAGGGCCTACTTCCAGTGTTTTTTGTGTTTTTCTTTTCTAATTTTAAAGACCAAACTGCTGCTATCTGAGACAGACACAATAAATAAAATATTGTAGGTGGTATGATGGTCCAACCAAATTTAGGTAGTAGCGAACGTGAAAATGCATCAAAAAGAAAAAGTTAAATAAAATTGAGCGAGGAAGATTTCTTTATGCATTCCTGAGTGACTTTTTCCTAGTTCTATATGCCTTTAAGGTTTAGCAAATGTATCCTCACTAAAAGGAAGTATTTTTTGTAAATTTAATTCCATTCCTTCTGCACATTGGAAAAAAATCAGATCAATCTATCCCTTAGTGAATAAAATGAACAGTATTTCTCTGTGCCTTTGTTTGTTTGTATCTAATCCTGCCCCCCTCTTTAAATTCTTTTTTTATTTAAAAGAAAATATGTAGTCCATAGGCTATGGCAGAGTACATCTGCAGGGCGTAATTTAATGTGCCCTTCTATGAACTTTTATGCAGAAAATGTCAGATACTTGCATACCTAAACCATACAAGACATTGCCCTAACAATTCTATCTTCAGAAAGGTTAGTGTGTGTGGTTTTCTTGAAAATGTGTGAATTATTGAGATAGCTTATTTGAAAGGTGGTGAAGGAGAGGAAAATCTTGTGCAGATGAAGAAATAAAATCTTTTTTTAAACTAATTTTTTTAACAATTCTAAGTACTTTTTAAAGATGCTGTATCAGTGACACGAGGTAATTGAACAATATCTTATCTATTATGAAAAATATATTCCTGATAATAATAGAGACCTGCATTTTAACTCTATTCAGTATAAACCATCTATATGGTACCTAGACTATTCTTTTTTAGCTCCACACATTTCATTTAATATTTGTCTTTTTGTTGTTGTTTCTGGCAGTACTTTATATAATAGTTAAATCAATGCAGAAATTATTTTTTTTTAGAATGCTCCTGCTCCCTCTTTCCCTCTGCTTCCCTTTAATGCTAGCAGTTTCTCCAAACCAACAAGGGAATTTACTGATTCTTCTTTTCATTGGCCATGGGTTATGCCATTTACCTCTGAAGTAGTTCAGATTACCAATGTCCATATTCAGGAGGTTAGATTGCAAAAACACTTCAAACAAGATTATCACAGTGCTCTGCAATTGTTATTAGCAACATTGTCAGTGTATTCTAAACTACATATAACAGGTATTTTTCTCCTATCTTTTCCTGTTAAAAATGTATGGGTTTTTTCCATGCCACTTAGCATAATCCCATAGTATAGGGATCTGTGCTGCAGTTTTACTTGGATTTCACCTTGCATATCTTAGTTGGCTTGGTGCTGTGTTTTGTTTGAGAATAGGGGTTGGGGGGGCTGGTGAGGAAGGGGATTTTTTCCTCCTCTGAGTTGAGGATTGCCATACAGCTGTGAGACCCCTTTAATTAAGTCAGACTAAGCTATATCAGATTGGTTCGTGTCTGAGCACACTGTGAAGACAGCTGAGCTGTCGGTGCTGTACTATAATTAGAACTTTTAATATTTCATCTCTTACTACCCGATGTGTGACCTGTCAAGCTGCTGAGAGGCTGCCCCTTCTTGATAGAGGTGCAGCTCTGAGACTAGGACTGGCACTTGCTTATATCCAATTTGTTTACAGTCACTTAGGATTTTTGTTGTGTTTTCTTTCTAGATGTGCTTGTTGTCTGCAAGAACAGGAAATCACAGATCTGTTAATGTTAAAGGCTATTTGGACTTGTAAAACAGCTCATCAAAAGCTGGTCCACATCTCCTGACCCTAATCTTTCACAATGGGTTTGAGAACATCTAGCAGTTTTACTCCCACTAAGACATGATTTATTAGTAAAGCTTTTGAAGCAAAATAGGCAGCTGGATGTAGGATAGAGATCCAACTTAGGAAACAGTTAAACAAGATGGATTGAGTTAACTTAACGTTTTTCAATGGCTGAATGGTGAATGCCCTCTTCCCCCATTGTATTTGTCCCTTTATCCAGCTTCCTATTCTTTCCTTGTCCACAGGATGTTCTCCAAAAGGTGGCAAAGTAGGAAGTACAGTGCTAGGAATGGGAGACGGTAGTTCATGGGAATTCTCTGTAAGCTACTTGATGTGCCCGGAACTGCTCTATGTAATCTTCCGCAGGCCCTTCTAGGGAGTATCATTAAAGAGTTAATTACTCCATGTAAATACCCCATGAAATTGAGACATAAATACATACAACTAGTACCTTTTCATATCTAGGATTTGCTATTAAGAATGTAAGCAGTGTTCAACCTGTATTTTGAGCACTGACTCCCCTCCTGGTGTTGATCAGAGAAGTGCATACCCTGCGGCTGGTGCACTGAACCGGAGCTGCATTGCTGTTGTTTGATACAGTTCCCAGGGGACATTAAAATATTTCATACACAAAGCTGCTTGATCTCTAGCTTTATATTCTTTGACACCATCTTACTCTAGCCCAATTTCTTGACATTAACAAAACATGTTTCTATGTTAAAGACCACCTGCAGAAGTCAAAAGCCTTGTGCTGGTGGATCACAGGCCAAAAAACCCCTAAGTGCCTTTTTTCTGTAATAAAGTTGCATAAGCCATAAATGTACAAATCATGATATAGAATCATGGTTTGAACCTCTTCAATCATTTCTCAGGGGGAGGATAACTGTCTTAGAAAGCAAGGGTTATGAATACATATTATAAAATAGACTGACTGCTATCAGAAGAAATAAAATTGTACAGATAGAAAGCAAAATTACTGTTCATAAATAGAGAACTAGATAAATTCCAAAAGATTTTATTCATCTCTGGAATAGCTTGTCAACCTTACTTATTTTTCCTTTACAAAGTCCATTAAGAAATACATAAATAATGTTTTTTTCTGGTGTAATTCTGCTAATTGCTCTGCTCTGAGGTGTATACTCTCTGCACTC
Organism: Piaya cayana; assembly: GCA_013389865.1. Lineage (NCBI taxonomy): Eukaryota > Metazoa > Chordata > Aves > Cuculiformes > Coccyzidae > Piaya > Piaya cayana. The sequence continues at coordinate 24,551 of WAAB01021661.1, read as the reverse complement.
TAGATGTATTTTGCAGCTCTTTCTGTCCTAAACCATTATGCTATCACTGCACAGGGACACCAGCAATCCACTATAATTATAGCAGTGAGAGCTGAAATAATTGCCATCCTAAGTTTCCCACAATGTAGTGTAGTTTGTATGACCATTTAACCAAGAAACCACATCTGAGAAACAGGACCCGTTCTTTAACATCCGTACAGCACATCATGCAACTTCAGCAGAGTCCTGAAGGGCTCATAAACAAAGAACATAATAATAATAGGAATAATTCTGAATATAAATCTTTCAGTTAAAATTGGCCTTTAGAAGGGAGTGAAGGAAAAGACATTTTGAAATTATTCAGGAAGGTGGAAATTATTTGTTAAAAACAGAAAACATCCTGCATCCAAGTTGTGATTATAATAAAAATTTCCATAGGTTTAAATGATAATAAATGTAGTACTAATTAATGAGTTTATCTTTTTATGTTCTGAAAAGAAATCTTAAATACTTAAGGGGAATATAGAATTTGTCCTCAAAACTGTCCTTATCATCAACAACATCAAAAGGTCAGTGAAAACAATAGATGTTGTCTTGCAAGGCTAGATTCTCAGTGCATCCTTGAAAACCTGAATCTGAAAATAGAAAACTCTCCTGCCAGTCCAGCATTTTCACTTATTTTACTAACATTTTTTTAAATGAAAACATGATTTTAGCATGATTGAAACATTTCATACATTCTTGTTTAATTTGCTGAGTTGATTTACTTAAAAATAATTAAGTTCATAACCAATTTATTGTTTCTTTTGACATTTATTTATACTTCCAAAGGACATATTTATTAGAGATTTAATTTAATGGTGAAAAAGGTATAATAAAAGATTTCATTTTGAATTGAGCAAAATCTTTTATATATACCAAAAATATGTTCAGTTTTCTCTATGTTCTCAAAAATAAGGTTTTTTATTTACCTGATAGTTTTTGGTAAGTAAACCCCCCCCCAAAATATTCTTAGAATCTTGTTATAAAAAAAAGGAAAGTGGCTTTACTAAACTTTCTTTGTCCGACTGAATACAAATAGTGCATACATAGTTTGCATGAAGTTTGAGTTACATCATTCTAATCTTCTCTTGCTTTTAAATAATTTAATAGACTATTTAAAAAAATCTGTACCCAAGTGTTTGTGACTCTTCAAAGCAAACTTGAGGTCTGCAATCTACCTACACATTAAAGATTGCATTTATCATTTTCCTGGTTGGTGAAACAGTAGGGTTTTGCCTGTGATTTCTGAATAATGAAAATTACTACAATGCAATAATGACACTGCTCTTTCCACCTTCTACTCTCTCTAGAGCTACATCTATAAAGACCCTATCAGGTACTACTTGATGCAAAAACCCAAAGAGCGAGCATCTCCTTTGGCCCCTGCATCAACATCGCATCAACAGCATGCTGAAAATTTCCATGGAAGGACCTTTGATCAGCCTCAGCCAGACAAGTTCTCACCAGAGTCTGAAATGGGGCTGGACCAAAAAACTCTCATGGCTGCACTGCATACGTACATCACTCAGAACTTGTCAGCACAAAGCTATGATAAAAGCTCTCACAGCAGGACTAAAGGGTCTCACATTTATGCTGATAGATTCTACTCTTCACAAGCTAGTCCTTTTGATGGAACATTTGCCAAGGGAAATTCGGAAGATTTTAAAATGAAGAAGCTGCACCAGCCAAGGCCTGCATCTGGAGTACTGAGACCAACTCCTGAGGTGCTGAATCGTAAATCTGCTTCCCAGGATGATCCAAAGGACCCTCTGAGTGTAGTGGACGGTAAAGTTGATATTAACTTATTTAAACTTATGTGCAGTTTCCCTCATTTTCACCGAGCACTTTTGAGAAAAAAAATAGACATTCTGATATATCTCCTGCTATTGGCATACTTATATTAGTTACAATACTTGATAATAATGTTCACCATCTAACTACTCTTGCCCTGCAAACGTCTACCCACATCCTTCAGCCCACCTTCCATATGCATGCAAAAATATATGNGATGGGAATTATAAAAAGAAAAGAACATTCTCTCAATTTACATCATTTTTTTTCTTTTTTTTTTTGCTAATGCTAATTAAATGTGATCAGGTCCTGAATCCTTTTGTAGGTAATATTTTGACAAATATTTAAATGAAAGTGGAGTGTAACATCTCACAGGATACTGTGGTTTTAAGTGCTGCTTTGTAAGACAAAATGGGTCTTTACATCATGGCTGGCAATCAGATAGAGTTTAGAAAATAATTCTCATTCATGTTGTTACTTCTCTAAACTTACCTAATTATTGAGATTATTCAAGTGGTTCATAAAGCCTGAAAAATGACAGAATTGATCCTCAACCATTGCCAAGCAGTTAGTTACATCTGTTAACGCTGTAGCCACCAATATCCCAAAGGATTGTGTTGATATGTTAGAGGCTTTCTTCGACTTCCTCTGTAGTTATCCAAAAATTTTAATGNAAAAAAAATAGACATTCTGATATATCTCCTGCTATTGGCATACTTATATTAGTTACAATACTTGATAATAATGTTCACCATCTAACTACTCTTGCCCTGCAAACGTCTACCCACATCCTTCAGCCCACCTTCCATATGCATGCAAAAATATATGGCAGTCAGTAAGACATTTCATTTATGTAACTTGTTATATTTTCAAGGCATTTTACAAACAGCAAGTAATTATGGGTATATCTTTGCTGTCAAATCTGGTTTTATGCATGCATCCCACATTATACATAGGTAATATAGAAATGCTTCTGCTTTTTGCATTTCTGTGTATTTAGCTAGAAATTCAAAGACTAAGGATAAAATTCAAATTTAGACATAGAAATTAACACTGAGATATGTTCTGACATGGAACACAGAGAGGGGAGGAGTCTGTCATTTATGTGGATAGGTGGACACAGACATACAAGGTGGGGCAAGAGCTACTTTCAGCTGGGCATTCTATAAAGAACAACACGTTCTCTCAATTTTCATCATTTTTTTTCTTTTTTTTTTGCTAATTCTAATTAAGTGTGATCAGGTCCTGATCCCTTTTGTAGGTAATATTTTGACAAATATTTAAATGAAAGTGGAGTGTAACATCTCACAGGATACTGTGGTTTTAAGTGCTGCTTTGTAAGACAAAATGGGTCTTTACATCATGGCTGGCAATCAGATAGAGTTTAGAAAATAATTCTCATTCATGTTGTTACTTCTCTAAACTTACCTAATTATTGAGATTATTCAAGTGGTTCATAAAGCCTGAAAAATGACAGAATTGATCCTCAACCATTGCCAAGCAGTTAGTTACATCTGTTAACGCTGTAGCCACCAATATCCCAAAGGATTGTGTTGATATGTTAGAGGCTTTCTTCGACTTCCTCTGTAGTTATCCAAAAATTTTAATGTTCTTTGATTTTTATTTTTTTTTGGTGGTGGTGTGTTTTGTAAAAAAACCCACCAAAACAACAGAAAACAGAGCACACATAAATGTTAAAGTTTCAGTAGAAGAAAGCAAGCTCGCAATCTAAAGGATGCTCAGAAGTTAAAGTATTCTTGATATAGTGCCCAGAGATAATAGGTTTCAAGGTAAGAACTATAACACAAAATCAAATCCAGGTGGCACTGTAAGTCTCTTGCACAGGTTAGACAATTTTGTTACTAGTCTCAAAACAAACAAGGCACATGCTGGTTTCATTATTCTCCAGCTGTTCCACTTCACCTTTCCTGGTAGGAGCCAACTGGGAAAAACTGCTTAACACTTAGAGAGAATAACATGTTTCACAATTCATAGCACTGAACTGCTTTGACTTCACATGCATAATGTGCCCTGTAGGAACTTCTTACATTGCATTAGGTTTTAAAAGTTGCATAGACATAAAATTGTGAATCATTTGAGTAGGAAATAATATGGTTTCCTTTGTATTTTTGAAAAACTAAATAGTCCCAGAAGGAAGTGGTGAGGACAGACCCCAGCATAGTCATTGTTTAAAATGCTGTCCATTGGAGTGGTAGTGGTCTGGATTCAGATTTGCCAGGCTGACCACATTGTCTCTTTCTGCTTTTAACCTTTCTCCAACCTCTCTGGAACTTGAGGACTCTTGTATGCTTGTGGGGTTTTTCTTTCTCACATTCTCTAAACAACAAAACTGTTAAAAAACTGGAAAGCATGATGTGTGGTCGCATGAGCTCAGTTCTTGGCTGCATCTCATACAGGATTAGAGAAAGGAACTCGACTGAGAGAACATTCCAGAAGGTACTGATCAGATTAGCACTGAGAGTTGCTGCAAAACAGTGGCAGGTAAATTAGCTAATAAGGCACTCTGAGGGAGAAATACAAGAGAAGGAAATGTGGAGCTATTTTTCTATCAGATTTGGAAACTATTACCTTCAGGAGTAGCATGATGTGTGGTACTACCTTTGTAGTCACTGTGCAGTAGTGGAATTAATCTGTCTTCTACACCAGCCAAATTTAGATTTTTGTCAGGTTTAAGTGATTTGCTCTAGTCTACTATTTTTTGATACATTAAATATTGCAGAATATATCTCTCTGTTGCTTTGAAAAGGTCACAAAAATAGTAATTTAAATATCTATTCTTTTTCAAAAAGTAACAGACTTCCATGATTATAGAGCAAAGGTGTTTCTGTATGTCCTCTGTCTTTCAAAGCTGTGGTCATCAATCTGTATGGCACTCCATTGCTGAGGGTGGCTAATATGGGTCGTGAGGAAGAAAAAGACAGTCCATCCTATGGGACTGCTAGTGAGGTTACAGTTGCCATACCGTTCAGTGGTCAGACAAGCTGGTTTTGGCAGTTATGTCAACAGAGTATGGGGCATGATTTATATGCGGTAAAACAAATGCTCTTTTCTCTTGCAAATATGGTATTGCTACCTACTAGGGGGATTTTACTGGTGAAGCTGATATTAAAAATGGTGTCATATATGTGCCTTTTTAGTCATTGCGGTTACAAGAAAACTACAAAAGGCAACTGGCCTTCTTCAGCTGAGAAGCAGGAGCTAAGGGCGAAATGTCTTTTGCCCTGTGAAACACGGCTGAGCATTGCTGATTCTATTATATTTAAAAGGGGTCATTGAGAGAGTATGAAGTAAGTAGACTCATGCTCAAGTACGTGCGCTGCTTAAATAATCTGCCATTGCAGTATCCATCTGCTTTTTGGTCTTTCTCCAATATTTTCTGATTTTAATAAATTCATAATAATTTCTATAGATGAACCAAATTTTTTGTAAATAGGTGCACTGATATTTATTTGCATATCTGACTTATCCAACAATATGCAAATGATATACAAACATGAAGAGATGCAATAATAAGTGGAAACACCCATCATGGGCATGTATTACTACTGAATCAATAACCTCATGAAGCTAGTAAGACTCTTTATGTAGACCTCTATTTCATCAGGCTGTTGTAGACATTTTGATGACTTGTTGCTAGTATACTGAAAATGTTGTGTAAATGTATAATTACCTGCTTTGGATATTGCCTTTGGTCCTTGACATGTTGTGTCATACTTGTTCAGTAAAAATAGTCTATAATACCTAAGTTTTACTCATGTTGGCACTAGCCTACATCTAGGAGTTTGGCTGATGAACTGTATCCAACTGGCATTGACCAAGGCAGGAATAGCAGCATCAGAAAAGCATGAGGTTCCCGTTTAACATGTATATTTAATGAACCAGGGAGACCTGTTTGTGCTATCTGGAGTAAGCCCTTTGACCATTCATTTTCTCCTGTGACTCCCCACACTGTTCCCCCATTTACACTTTGTTTGATATTGAGGCTGGTTTTTTACTGACTTGTGGAGGTAGACTGGAGAGATAAGACTTGGCTAAGATAATAGGTACAAAAAGAAGATAGTTTAGAAAAAATGAGGTGGAATGGAAATGACAAGCCTATATTACCGCATGTTGTTGAATAGCTCAGCAGTTGGTCTTGACAGCTGGCTGTACCAGAACTGAAATAGTAAAAAGATCTAGTAGTGCTATATTAATATAGTTCTTTTAATTATCTGTGTCCTGAAGTATAATTATCTCTCAAGATTTGTCTTCCAGTATTGATATAATGGCCAGAGACTAGCTTAAATAAAATTTAACAGGCAAATTATTTTTCTGAGGCTCAAAACTTGCTTTCAGCTTGAAATCCTCATGTTTCTGTTTTTTTGATATCAGAATTTTGAGCTACTTTGGACATGACTGTACTAATAAATTCCTATATTTTGAACTAGTTTTTTAATCTTAAATGAATGAACATAATTTCTACCAATTTTACCTAATGCCAAAATTGTTTTTGCACTGTTCCCTTTTCTGGAATTTGCTTGAACCATCTTGCTCTGCATTTTGCTAAAGACTTCAGAGTGTTACAAATCACTTCTTTGTAATACCTTAAGAACCTTGGTGTTCATTTTCAAAAAACAGATAAACTTTCAGGACTCTAAGTACTAACAACACTGAGTAAACTAAGGAATCTGGAAGTCTTTACTTTGAAATAAAAGTGCTACTAGGCATATAAGGGGTTTTCAATTGTTTTCATAAATCCACTTACTTTATAAGATGTTTCCTAATAACTTGAAATTCACAATAAACTAGTGATAGTCTTCTCAATGTGTTATAGCTAGTAAGCTGGGGTTCTATGCAAAGGGAAAAGAAATTTGGTTTCCGTTCTGAAGCAGAACAAATTAAAAATTCTCAAAAATACTCTAGGAAAGTGAGTTACCCTGAAGCAGTCAGTATCATATAATAGTTAGGAAAACTCAAGTCATGTTGAAGGTTGTAATCAGTTGAATATTTGGAGCATATTCTCTCTTTTTTGTCTAAAATTGAATGTTAATGAACAGTGTTTGTGGGACTTAGAAACTTTATTCTTAGCATAGAGGTTTTCTAAGATAGTTCCACATTTACAAGGGGTTTGCAGAAGTGGATTCTTCATCTGCACTAAATATTATTATGAACATTTGTAAATATTATTCCAGATGACTGCAAAAACCTTCAAAATCTCATACATAGATTGTTAGCTGCTCCATTTCATGGATTGTTCTTATCAATGGAAAAATGTTTTAAAAAATCTTGAAAAAGAAAGTCACTGAAGTCATCATAGTTTTCATTCTTTTGTAGCTGCACCAGTGTGAGTAATCAGTGTTCCAAGGACAATTTTTCCTACTAGGATGTGCCTTGCAATGTGTCTTTATACATTGAGTTGAAAAGTTTTAGTTTTGATTTGGGCTGACATATAGTCTCTCTTGTCTTTGCTGGGTTTATTAGCTCTGCTTCAATAATTTAGGATTTTCTGTCAGGTTCTTGTCTGATAGTTCTATAAAACATAAGAACAGAAATGATTCCTAAGCAGACACAAGGCTTCTGTGTTAATCAGATAGTTCTGGTATTTCCTATGGCTTAATTTCCTGTTTTGCTGCTATGTGGAACATCTTCTCCTAATGCTTGCCTTCCAGACGGCTGTTTTGCTTCTTGAAAAAGTTTCTGGAATTCAGTGTGATCAAGCCTAATGGAAACTATTTTTGCAGTTTGGATCAGTTTCCTCTTATAGCTTACCCTCCTAAACAAAATTATTCACTTGTTATATTTTTTACTATATTATTAAATTCATAACAGAGGATGGAATGAACAGTGGAAAAGAAAGTGTTCAAAATTTTCTATGAACTATTACTCAGCTTCTATCAAACTAATTTTGCTGCCTGCAAATATCTTAGCCCAGAGTCTGTCATAGGTTGTGAGATTAAGCGTTTGACTCTTGTTACTGAACACTTGCTTTCCTGTACAAAGCATTCTGCTGTTTCAGTATGGTACTGTAATTTTTGATGGCTACCACAGTTTGAAGCAGCATCCTAGATTTAGCCTGTTTTTTACTGATAGTCACACTTAAGTGCATTTAAAACTATACTTTTGTAAGTAAATTTGAAAAGTTCACAGCATGCAACTTCAACTGAATTTTATAATGAAATCAGAATTTTCTAATATCATCATGGTGGATTATTGCAAAGATGTATCCTTTTAACCTGGCAAAGAAAGCACATCAAAGAACCACCTTCCCCGTGTGTCCAACCCCTCTTTGACTCATGGTAAATCTACTATTTGAGCTACTTAATCTATCTTAGTTTATATTGACTATTTGGTTTAGGGAAAAAAGCACTATGAACTATGGGGCAGACTGGAGGAAATTAATCTCTACCTTGAGATGGCATTGAGAAGCTATTTGTCAGCTGCAGGCTCTAACCTCTTCACCTAACACTGTGGGATCCAAAAAATGAGACATGTCCAAGGTCTTGGCCTCTTTTCTCAGTGTAAAATAATCCTTGATTTTTGTCTCCTTCCAAAATCACAGATGTTCTGCTGCCTCTTCCCTGGAGGAGTATCTAACTGCTTCTTCTTTCCTAGTCTCTAACTGCTTCTTCCTCCTTTGCTATGAGTAGAAAACCCTTCTCTTTAGTCCTTTTTCTAGTAGTGTTCTCTGCTTTGCACACCTTTATGTAATCCTGAAAGCTGACATCATGGTCCCAAGGTCTTCTTTACAGATGATGACGAACATGTGCAATGACAGGGTTTAACAAGGAGAATGTTACTGTAAGAAAAAAGTTTGGATCAAGCCTTCTATGTACTTGTATATAAATCCATACATTCAACAGAACCTTAAAAACAGTCCATGTCTTCCTCTTCTTTCAGAATACTACCAATGTGAAAGAGTTTTCTTGCTTGCATGCGTGTCTGCTAAATTTCTGATCAGCATGAATCAGCAGAATAGAGGCATGACTGATAATGGGTTTGGTATCCTAGGATAAGCTCTACATTTAGTGTGTCAGCTCTGAGAGTTGTTAGGCTGAACTGTACAGAACAGTGCTGAAGGATATGCACAGTCAGAAAAGTATCTTCTCTGAAGATTTCTATGTTACATTTTATATCTCAGCTTCAATATCCATTGTCCTTGAATTTCCTCATCTTCACAACTTTTTCACACCAAGATTTGGTTTTGGTGTTTTGGGGATGTTGTTTGTTTGTTCCAAAAATATAAGTCCATTTGCTTTTCCCTGCCTGGAATATCCTCTTAATATTTCTTTCCTCATTATGACTGTTTACTTTTGAGAAAATATATGTTTCCTGAGAGAAATCAATACAATTTAGAAGGTTTGTCCATTACACATCTATGTGTGTAATACACATATATTCATATTTACTTCTAATTACTGAGGTTCTTTTAGATTGAAAGGCAGAATTATCTGACAAACTACATAGAATCACCGGAACTCTATACAGATATTTACCTTACAAAAACCAAATCATCAAAAACCCTGATCTGTAATAAACAGTAGTCTTGTTAGCTCTATCTTAGTGCAGCTAAAAAAAAAAATGGTTAAGCCACCTTAACGCTTCTCTTTAGTTTTTTGAGTCAGTTTAGACTAGGAAAAAATGCTCTTCTTGTAAAGTGTCAATTTTATACCACACTCTCTAAGAAAACTTGCTGGGTTCTAGTGGCATACATCCCCCAGTGCCTGACACAGTTTCACCTTGTTACTCTAACATAGATTTATAATACTATATTTTCTGTGGAAGCATGACTGTATGTGTTCTTCTGAAAAATACTCTCCATGAAGTAAAAGATACCTTTGAGAAAAAATGAAAGATACTTACTGATACAAACATATGTGCTTCATATATGAAGCTAAATCTTGTACTTATGTTGTTTTGTGATCCAGAGACACTTATTAAAGATGTATTGAAGGACCTAGAGAAACACCAGGTGAATGTGGAGAATCTCAGCTCAACAGAACTAGATGATATCGCTGAGACTATTGCCAATGCGGTTCAAACAGTTGGCATTCAGGAAGAAATCAAAAAGGATGCTGAAAAAAATAAAGAAGATAAAATAGAAGCACAAATGAAGGAAGGAGGTGCCCAAGAAAAGACAGATATTCAAACTGGATTAATGGAAAACAGTGTTAACATACCAGGTACTAATTCTGAGATAACTAATAACTAATTCCAGGTACAGCAAAAGATAGATACTCTAATTTTCCTTTATTGTTTCACAATAGGGCTAGACTTTATAAAATCAGTTTTAAAGAGGGCAGAGGGAAATTTTCTGAATTTTTCCCTGAAGGGTATAGAATTTTAGCTTTGTTGGTTTCTTTCTACAGTAAGTACTTAAAAAATGTGCTTCTTTGGGAACATTTGATCTTTAAGTTTCACAAACAAGATAAACCTACACACACAATTATGTTGAAATACAAATTGCTTTATGCTGTGTGATCTGATTTTCCATTCTTGAAAATGAGATGTTTAAGCATAATAATAACAAAAAATTATTATACTAAGAATGTATTTTGAAAGGGGGGGGGAATTGTATTTTCAGGTACTATTTTTTTAATATACTGCAATTACTTTCAGAAGAAAGTCATACAGGTAAGGGTATAAAGCTGTTTATTCCCTTTCCTCCTAATGGAAATAAGAGTTACTACAGTTATTTGCTTCTATCTGGACACATATTTTCCTGGTGATGCAGATTCAGCAGCTACAGTTATTGCTATTAATGAGACCACCACAGTGGGACACAAGTTACCACTTACCCATACAGTGTTTTAGGAATGGACACCAAAACCACATGGTATAACTAGATAACAGTGATTTTAACTTACTATCTTTTTTAATGTTGATATTTTGAAATTCTTTCTAGTTAGGGATTTTTTTTTTAATTGCCAGTTCTATGTGAAGATTAAAATGAGCAGACTTGAGAGTTTGTCCTGAATCATGCTGGGAGAGATGAATAAGGTATAGTTCATAAACCAAAAAGCTGGCAATATTTGACTAGGGTTAATGATGTGACAGCATATCATCACTGGAGTTAAACTGTAACATGTTTTTGCTAGATTGGGCTCGATGATCCAGTGGGTCTCTTCCAACCTGGTTGTTCTATGATTCTAAAACCAATCTTTTTCTTCTTCCACAATGAGTATGAGAGCTGTGGATGTTTCCCTTTTCTTTAAGGTAGATTTCCATTCAGCCAGCTAGAACCATTTCTTTTTTTTCTTTTCTTAGATATTGATAAATCGATATGAACATTGGACACTTAATTAACGAAATAACACTATTACATTGGCTCTTGAAGTACTCTGTCTATCGATTGGGCGTTAATTTGCTAACAAAGTGGGGATAGAATAACAATACTGAGTTATACAGGACTTTTTACTCTGCCCTTTCAGCTTTGATGTTTAATGTCTAAATTGCATGAAAAGGCCACCACTACACAGCAGTCTATAAGCAGTGTTTGTTTCATGTATAATGTTTTCCCTTCATAACTATGTGTTTGTGCTTTTCATATCCTCCAGAAAACGAAGTGCGTGAAGCCAGTGCCAAAACTGATAAAGAGGTAGAGTACCAGCATTTTAACAAAACAAGTATTTCATGTCAGACTACCAGGCTTATATGTGGTGAAGGTCAAAAACACACTTCTGAAACATAAGAATTGTATCTTGTGTGGATATAATTCAGTATCACAGCACAGACATATTGTTGTTGATGCACTATAATATTAAATGACTCTCTAAAACTTAAATAAAATCAGCATTACAGCTCAAAATAACAAAATTTAGTCCTACCTCTCCCTCAGTCATAAATTGACAGAAATAGTAATAGATCCCAAATTTCACACAAATTCAGGATTTTCCTCAGGTTAGTAAATTTTGTGTATTGGGAAGTTCTGTTGAAAACACCCTTTTTTCACCTGCCCTTTGGCTCTTTGTTCTGGGGAATGTAAACATCCTTGCTCAGATGTAACGTCTCTGGTTTTCAGAAGGAGATGAATAAATATATTCCCTCTGATGGTGTGTGTTCAAGGGATGGTTTGAAATTCCCTCCCTTGTAGGTTCTGTACTCTTTACCATTAATTCTTCCATATTTCTGACTATATTTCAAAAGCTCTAGGCATTGCATCTTGTACCCTAGGTGGTCAAGGAATGAAGTGCTACCTTCACACTAGATATACAGTGTACCTCATGTACTGATTTCTTAGTGATGGTTTGAATATGGGATGTGGCAGAAAAGATTATATTGTGGCACAAAGTGTCCATTAGGCATCATCTCCTCCTCGATGCTTGGCTATGATAAACTTATATAATAGAACTAGACAATTAATTGTTCCAGGCATGTGTTTTGACTTTTCTAATTTCCCTATTATTCCAATTTATTAGACAAAATTTTCTGTGGTCGTATGTTTAGCTTAGTGGATTGCTAATACAGAGTTTGTAACAATTATTAGAGGTGAATAAGTGAAATATAATTTGTCACATATCTATTCACTTTCCTGTGTTATGATTTATGAGACCCAAGAGTTATGCATGTTTGAAGTCCTGAAACTTAAACACACTAGTGGATATTTCTATTATTTATCATTTTCATTAACTTATTTGATAACAAAGGTTATTTTGTCATTAATGCTTAAACACACAGACACGTGAAAATGAACACTATGAAAATGCCATTAGCATTTCCTTCTAGCTGGTTAAGACAGAGAAAAGACTAACTAGATTCTGTGATATTTGAAGAAGAAACTGTTAACCATAGAATTTCTTCTCCCTTATTAAAACATTGCAAAATACTTGATGTTTTTTTATTACAGAATAAACATATATTCTTACCTAGTCTTACACCATATAGAAATGAGGAAAGTGATGAAAGAGACTATACAGCATTTGAAAGAATAGACTCCAGTGTATGGAAAAATGTTTGAAAGATTATATCCAGGTTTGGCTCAGTATAACATTCCTGTGTTTAGTTTTAAAAATAATAATATTTTTTTAATACAGGAGAACACTGCAAAACTAATTAACTTCTTGAACGAGAATGCATTACATGAATATATGCCTGGAGATCTTAGACCTGAAAAATCTACCAAGACAGAAACCAAGAAATCTGACTTTTCTTCCTCAGAAGAAATAAATGCTGGTGTGGAAAATGTAAAAAGTGAGACTTTCTCAAGAGAACTGATAGCTTCAGAGAACAGTGAATCTGACTCCAAAGATGCAAGTGAGACCCGCTACAGGATTAACAACCCTTTAATGCAGGATGGAAACTCGTATGGAGAACCTCGGAAAAATATGGGACAAGGCTTACAGTTTGAAGTGAAGTCTTCAGAAGAGAAAGACTATGGCTATATTGTGACAGTGAAAGAGTAAGTACAGCAGCCAATTTGAATGGCATTTTTTAACAGGAGAATAGATAAAACCATTGCACCTAATGTTTCATGAACATACAAAAGGAAAATGCCACAGGTCTGATTTTTATTGCATCTGAAACTATTTTGGAGCCTGTTCAGTACTTTGATGAAAATATAAGAAATCTGTTCCATTTTCCTTCAGTTGCTTTTTCTCCAATGTGGAAAACATTTAGTTTCTAGGTCTTTTGCTTAGACCTCTTGGTATCTTCTCATGTTCCAGTGACCTTCCAATATGTCAGTAAGTGTGCTTATGGTTAGGATGTGGGCTTTAAATATTTGACTTGAAAGTAACCTAAATATCAATGCCTGAATCATTCTTTCAAAAAATGACACACAGTAATAACGCACAATATTTTCTCTGTGGTTTCATTTTGATCTGAAAATAACACATATAGGAATACAAACATGAAACTAGTTTAGAAAGAAAGACCTAATGATCTCAGGTCATGTCACTAATGAATTTGACATTTAATACTATACTTTTAAAAGACAGCTTTTTTCCCCCTAGTGATACACGGTTTATTAAAAGAACATTTAGGAGTTTAAAAGGATGTAGGCACTTCCCCCCCCTCCTCCTTGTTATATTTGGTCAACAATCCTGACTCATCTTCTTTGAGAAATTAAGAATTTCTGGGATGGGCTTACAAATCTCTACTAAATATTATACAGAAACTGAGACAGAAACTTCTATAGTGTGGATTAATTATTTTGACTTCTAAACTTTATTAATGGTCTCAAAGGCAACAGGATTGTGGAGAATCCTTGTTTTTATCATACTGTGTTACTTTGGAATGCTCGTGGCTGGGTATCCGAGGACAGTTTCTTCTTTGGCTTCTCCAAGGGGCTACACTTGAGAAAGATGGGATCATGAAGAAAGAGTGCCATCTGGGAAGGGAAGAGATTCTATGTCAGTCTGAAATCACTCCAATTTGAGGGGTGATTGTAGTCTATAATTACCCAGAAAATTGATTTCATAAGTGATCTTTGATGTTTTGTGTTTTCATCTTTATGCTATTTTTTAAGTTCTGTACTTTAAATAGATAGGAAGCTGGAGGAAGGCACAAAATAATATCTTTCTAAGACCGTGAGTGTCAGTCAAATTCATATATGAAGTATCTTTCTTGCAGCAGTTGATAGATTTAAGGTTATAAATCTAAAAATAGATTTTAGACGTGGTTCTTCATTCCCTTTTAACTTGTGCACACAAAATGAAATGGCAAAATACAACATGGGGTTACCTATTTATTTTCCAGTATTTCTGTCTTTGCATGTTTTGATTCCTTTGTTAAACAATAGCTCGTATTTTCAATCCATCATTTTTTATTGGCCATGACTTTTTTGAGCAGTGAAAATTTTTACAGTTGAAACAGAGGGTTTTTGGTAAGAAAGGGAAGTATTTCAACATATTTGTACACTGAGGATAATAGCTTGAGTTCTTTTCACCTTCTGATCTGAAAATGGAACTGAAAAGATTATACTCGGTGGTATAGTTGACAGATGTCAGGGGTGATCCATTCACTGTTAGATTCTCAGGCTTCCATGGCTTTGCAAGTGTGACCCAAGGAGATATTAAGACTGCTTCAGTGAACTCTTAAGATGCCAGCTTTTAATTGTGCCACAAAGCAAAGATAAACATTTCCATGTAATACTTGAAGAAAAGATTTGTGATAGTTTAAAGACTTGTCAAAACGACAGTCTGATTGTCAATGGCAAGAACAATAGGTCACTCCTGCTGTGTTTGTGGAGTGACCTTTCAGATGGTTGGAGCAGTGCAATCCATACCAATCCATAATATCCATCAGCGCTAAGCTTTGGAATGAATTGACAGTTTCAGTGTAGAAAATTGTCCAGCAAATCCTCCACAGTGCTGCTTCAGCACTTTATTACGCTGGGAAACCAATCAAATTGAGTGATTTACTTTGTTTACTCTTTTCCCTTTCAAAAAATTGGTGTTCTACCACTGTAAGATATGTGTGAAAGACGTTTGCTTGGTTTTCAGTATAACTGCTTTGCTCTGTTTCTATTGAATTTAGCTCTGAAATTTTAGAGTAATCTTATAATAAAAAGTTATCTACAGGATGTTATTTGACTACAGTTATAAGATACCTTTCATTTATAGGAGGGATACATCAGTGTGTGTGCTCAAATAGGATAAGTCTTTTCCTTTGGACCAGAGAACTCTTTCTATTTTCTGAACTTCTAACTCTTCTAGTATGAAAAAAATTAAAAAATGGGGGTTGGAAAAAATGCCAACACTCCCATTTGTCTGGCAAGATATTCTTTAAGTTGAGGGCCCAGATCCCACAATCAAAACATTTTATGAGTGTTTATTCGTCTGGTCCCTCATGACGAAACTCAAAGACTGACTTTCCAGAACGTGTAGTTCTTGCCACCTCCAATAAAACTATATGCAAGCTGCTGCATGCTCAGCAGCTTAAATAGTCAATATGGTGTGTAATTTCTTAAATATGAGCTTGATTAGATAGACATAAATGCACTAAGAAAAATCCTAGTTTGAGAGTGGAAAGTTTGTATCTTTTCACTGCTTATCAGTGTCTTTCACTCTTCAAAGTCATGTTTTTCTGAAGACATGCTTGGACATCCAGTACAGAGGAACCTGTCGGGTTCTGTGATTTATCAGAATGTATGTGCTTGAAGTTTGTTATATAAATTCAAGGTCACAGACAACTCATGACAGCTCTGTTAGCTTGTGAGTCGAGTCAACTTCTAGTGTTGTATTAATCAATTCCTGGATATTTCATGTTTTGTCATATGTTAACTCTCAATTCCAGACTGTATATGTGAAATTATACTGACTACAAATCTGTTCACAAAATGATGATTTAATTGGATCATGCATAAATTTTGATATGTTTAATTTGAGGTAGCTGGTATTTTGCTCAGATGCTGTGAAAAAGTTGAAAATAGATCTTGTGTTCATAGTACAAAATTACTATAGAATATGATTATTCTAACCCATCAAATGTGCTGAAGGGTTCGGTTAATTCCAAATGCTTGATATTATTTCTTCACCTTTATAAAGGTGATAAATGATACTGTTCTGCATATAATGATTACTTTCCATGGGATGGCACTCAGGTTAGGACCCTGAGGCTGGATTGTACAGAACTCTTTGTTTATTCCCCAAGTTTTTTGTTTTCCTTGGCAAGTCATTAAAAAATTGTGGTCTTATGATCTTCTTTTTTTGTTTTCCTTACCCTGTGAAAATTTTTCAGATTTCACTGTAAAAAGGGCTTATAGTTTTTATTTCTTTTTGTTACTGAAAGGTCTTGATGTTTCTTGGAAGCTGAGCTTTTTATTCCAGGAGGATTTTCAGCTGTTTTTCAGAAAATAATAACAAAATGTTCTTGTCCTTTAATACATATATGCAAACAAGAACACCTATTTGACCTTCTCTGCACATTTCAATGTCCTCTTTAAAACTGTTTTTCTAGCTGCACAAGCACTTTATCAAGGGAAAAAGATTTGTGCATATTCTTCACTTAACATCTACAACTTGCTTTAAAAACTGAAAGGAATTATCAACACACGTAATTTTTTATCCCTCACTTTTCAACCTAGCAGACTCTACTGTTGTATAAGGAAGGTCCATAAATACCATCAATTTTAAAGCAAAATGTTTTGCTTCTGATATCATATCTTGACCCCCTACCTAAATAATACAGGTGGAAAACACTTGCCTGCAAATTTATCCAGAAGAGACAATTCTGTTATGGTGTCTCAGCAGCATAACTGTTGGAGAGATGTAAATCTGGAATATTCCTTGGCTGACTCTTTCATATACAATTATTCACACTCCCTAAAATTTTCTAGACATAAAATCATTTTTACCTCTTTAATCCTCTGGTTTCCTTCTGATACTTAGAAAGTGACAGAGATCATATCCCCCACGTTACTGCTTCAGTGCCTTAATTCTGGTGTTATATATTCCCATAGGAAAATGATACTTCATGCTTCATATTCATGCTCAAGAAGATAACAGAAAAACAGCAATTCCTGTAGCTTTGCCATAGAGAGCAATAAATACTGGCTTTTTTTAAAATATGAAAGCTCAACTTTGAATTTTTTGAACTTATGTGCAGAGATGAGAAGACAACCTGTTCTTCTTCTGTTACCATTAGCTTTTGTGCTTCCAAAATATGCTGAAATATATTATCCTGGACCATGATTCCCACCTGCTCATGTAGATGACCTTACAAGAGAAGAGTAGTCCTTTCAGGGGTCCATCTTTCCTTCCTCTTAGGGCTTTACTTCCCCTGCTGTTTTTCTCTGCTTTCTGTTGGGATCAGCATTGCATTTTTACCTCCAGAGGGACGTTCAAAGAAAAATTTTGAGTCAATGTAGCAGGTACCCAGCTGATTGCTCACACTAGCAACAAATGATCCTGGTCCCTTGAATCAATGATGGGTAAAGATAAACGTAGGAGTACACCTGGAGTTTCCAGTAGTGCCAAGAGAACTAGGTAATGTTTGTATCTCTCCACTTAGCTAGACAGATATATCTGTTAGCCAGTTTTCTTAAGAGAGACATTCCCAGATACTCCCATTTCTGTCTTTCCATGCCTTCTGTGCCCTCTTATCATCCCTTTTTTATGTCTCACACGCTGGTTCTTTCAGGAGAGCAGCTTGTACAGGTACTCTACAACCTCTCTGTAAGCAGGGTCAGGTTACTCTGTTGTCTCCAGGCTGCAGACCTTTAATATCTGGGCTGCACATTACATATCCACAAACTAAGGATGGGGCTGTGAGATGTGGGGGTTTTTTTATACACAGTGGTAATCATTAAAGTCCTGAGATGCTGCAATATTGCACAATACCATATGGTCAGTACTATCACAGTGTTATTCGGGTAATTACCTTGTAGTTCATTATAAGAGAGTGATGAATTTTAAGCTTTTGAAATGAGTGAGAATAAAAAAGCCAAAGATCAGGATTCCTGGGAATGCAGCAAACTGGATTATAACACAGATATGAATCTAACAATGTATTTTCATCAGTGCTGTTCTGTTCTATCCTGGGAAGCTCAGATGTAACAATGCTATCCTTCAGTTTCACACTTTAATATTTTTGGAAATTCTTGACCCAGATAATGTCTACACAATGTAAACACCTGAACACTAAAAATCATAAGTAACTAATTTTAATCTCAGTCTGAATCATTTTTCTTTTTCATTAGATTAAATTTTGTAGTTTGGAAAGCAATGAGGACTAATTCAGAACACAGAGAATAAGTAGGTACAGAGAAAATATTTTATTTTTGATTTAAACAATATACTCTGGCTTTCTACTGGCACTCATTTGAAGAAGGTGTACCACAATTTAAAGACTAGCTTTATCTGCTGTGGAAATAAATCTAGAGATTTCTTAATAGTCTGGTGAGTGATTTTTGTAAGGAGTCAATTTTAAAGTTTGGATCTCTTACAGAAATGTTTGTGTTTCTTTAACTTATTTCCTTTAAGATTAGGTTATTTTATAGTCTTTGTCATATTAAATTTAAACTGTTTGCACTATAAATTTGTCTGGGCTTTAGGCTGCCTTGAAGGAAGAGGGTAGATACGAAGGAGGAGAAAGAATGCAAAGTTGGAAGTGCACTAAAGTGTGTATCATCAGTTGTCCTAAATGTCATTTATTAATTACTTGTATGAAGGAGTAATTTGATATAGAAGAACAATTCTGCTTTTTCAAAGTCTGGGGGGTTTTTGCATTAGATACTCAGAATTTGTGACAAGTGGACTCCAGCACTGCTTCTAACATTCAGCTTAAAATGCATTAGAGAATAGTTTTGTCGGGTCCCTTTCAGTCTCAGAAAGGAAGGTATCACAATTATGGCACAGATTATTGTCATGATTTTCATGCTAGCGACAAAGCATCTGTATGAATCTGTTGCTATTAACACTGCTGGAGGTAGCACGTGTTTGAAGTAGCACAAGTACAGGCTGGCACAGTGTCACACTTCCATTATAACTCTAGAGAGTTGATCCATTTCGGCTGCACTATCACTCTTGTGTTTCCATGATGCTGTTATCTCCTCTGACCTTTGTAGCCTGACCACTGCTATTGATTTTTACCAGGTGTCATCTGTGTTACAAAATTGTCTGGACTTGAATTTGTCTGTATTAAGAGCTTTAAATTCACACTTACTCTTGGTGGGAAATGAGGAAAAAAAATTACAGAAAGTGGGAATTTGCTGATCTGTCGAAACAGAAGTAAGCTTAAAAAGGTTTTAAGGCTAATAAAGCCTTTGAGGAAACAAGCATAGAAAAATGAAACTGCAACCCAGTGCAATAAAATTGCAGTGTCCTTAAAATGATAACTATAACAGTGCTGTGAAGTCAGCTCTCAAACAATCCCATGAGTAGCTCTGTGCTCAGAAGTTCTTTTGGTTGCTTTCATGAGTCCTGGGTAAATGCGAACTACTTAAAACTTAACAATTATTTAAGTAAATTTTAGACACAGACTGTGTTCAAACCAAATTAGATCCATTTAATGCTGAAACACATTCTTTCTCTAAGACTTTACTGGGGATATATGCTTCAGGATGTATGAAACTACACTGAAACGTGGACAAAAGACTCAAATTCAGACAGACAAGGCAGACTGTTGTAACCCTATGGTCTTGAAGAATCAGTACCCAGGACTTTCATTAAATATTATCAGATGAGTTACTCTCAGGGGCATTTCCAGACAAGAGAAATAAATACAATTCTGGTGTGGGGTTCTTTAAGTCTTGATAGGCTCAGAAAGAATTTATTGGAAATGTTATAAATTACTTTGATGTTAAAATGTTCCCAGTAGTCCTTGCTTCCCACTTACCTCCTCTGTGACCTCGAGGAAACTACTCTAATGCCTCCTATTCTTCTCTATTGTATGGATAATATGCATTGTACTTGAATGAGTGAAACTTCCTTTTTGTCTAGAAAAAGAGAAGCAGGAGTTGAAGAACACTGGATTCAATACCTTTATACTAGTGTTTGCCAACATGATGAGAATGGGAGAGTCATGTCATTGGATTGCTTTGTCTTCTCTGACATGCCATGTGCTGCTTAGAGTGGCAGAAACATTGATTTCTTCCATGGGACATGTGTAGCTGATACCATACACCATTTAAACCCTTCTCAGGCAATGGCGACATCTTTCCTCTGGCTTACAGGGCACATGGCTAGCACTGAAATCAGCCAGGTTTGGTGTGGGACCTTTCAAGTCAGAGAATAGTGGTGTTGGTATGCTACAAAGTGCCATGATGGCAGTTCCTAGGAGACAGGGGTCAGTGGGAAGAGGGGAGTGAAAATCTCTTAAGAAACCTGCATCAGCAGCTCTTCCGTAGTTCAGTTACTACTGAAATTTGCACACAAAGAGGTTCATATCCTTCTATTTCATACTTCAGTAACTGAGTTTCCCATTATTTTGCTTGTTAAAATATTTACTACTCTTAGCAGAAAAAAGATGAATAAAAGAGAAAGGAAATTTAACTGTGTCCTTAAAATAAAACTTCTAGTATGAAAAAAATTAGCACTTCACTAGTATTATTTTCAGCTTCAGCTTGAGCTGAAGTGCTGTGATCACTGATTCAGGGACAACATCAATGATAAACTACTATTCATATTTTAAATCTTGACTATTTATAGCTGAAGAACAGAGTCTCAGCCTCTAGGAGGCAATGCCAGGGAACCTCTCTTCTCCTCCACCGCAGCACCATGCATGGAACACCTGCAAGAGTGAAGCACCTTCTGATGAGATACATCAGACTCTCTCAGGAGAAAAGCTGCTGCTGTGGCAAACCCACAAGTTGTACCTACCCTTCAAATCAATAGGAGATAAATGGGACGCTCTTCATACTGACTCTAAGGGGAATGAGTCACAGAGCAAGGGCCAGGGTGTCACTGAGGATTAAGAACTGGTTATGAGATAGGAGAGAAAGATTCATCATGAACTGCTGCTTCTCAGCGTGTAGAGAGATTAGTGGTACCCCATGGGCAAATTGTCTCTGTTAGGAAGAACTATGGAGGATTTAGAAAAATTCCAGATGGATTTAAATACATTGAGGGATTAAGGAGCACAATGATAGATGAAATTCAGCTAGAATAAGTGTGACAGAATAATAGACATTAAGAAAAAAAAAAGAAGAAAAGGTATTCTTAAAACTCCACATAGTCTGAGATCTGAAAATTCTGAAGAAAATATTCACCCTGTTTAGATAGGTGAATATTACACTTTATGATAGAGTTGCATATATTTTCAGGCTTCAAAATTTATAAGAAGGCATGCAAATCCTGAAATATGTGACCCATTACCCTACCATTTATTTCTAAGATACAAACTAGTCTAATGTATATCACTGAGGTCAAGAGTGCAGCAGGAGATTTTTTTTAAGAGATACATTTTTATAAATAATGAGCATATACATAGTCACATTAAGTAATTGTAGAATTAATTCGTAATTTAAATGTTGTGTTTTGAGTGAAATTAAAAGTCAGTTTTCTGACTCTCAACTCAATCACCCTAAGTAACTTCATTTTCTGAAACCTAACTGCAAGGTTTTGAGACTGTATTCCTTTCTAGAATTGATAACACAGGGCATCAGTATGCAAGAAGGTCAATGCTTATACTTATCTCCATAGTAACCAAGACCATCCTTGAGCTGGTGGAAAAGGGCTGCATCTGCAAGGAGGGGCAAATAAGGCAGGTCACCCTAAAATGATCAATAGAACATTCTATCTCATAGATATCATACTTGGTATAAAAACTGAGAGACCTCAAGGGTCAGTCTCTTCTGCGATACCTGATGCCCAGTGAGGACCTCATGTGTCTGATTGTTCCTTGTTCCCCAATCTGTGAACTGCTGAATCCAGTTCCTGAGCTCAGCTCCCTCCTAGCCATGGACTTATTCCCTCACGTCTGCTCTACAGTATTTGTGGTGATGTATAGTCATCAAGGGGTGGGGGGCAATCTCATATGTTTGTATATATTTTATCAACTTCTAATTGTTTTCATTATTTTTATTATTATAATTTCATTAAAGCTGTAGTTTTAAGGTTTTATTTCCCTCTCCCTGAGGTAGAGGGGAAGGGATCTGGGAGTCCAACAGCACAGTTTTAGGTGCCAAAATTTAGCCAAGCTAGGGCTGAACCATGACTATAACACTTATGTATTTATTTTGAGAAGGAATAATCCTGCTGCAGGGTATAAGGCAAGAGGGGCTGATTTCTGATCTCTGCCTGTCCTTTGCCTAGGCAGCAGTGTGGTGGATGCAATGGAATTAGAATGCTCGGCTGAGATTATCATCCCAATCTGGAAAAGTGAAGTTCGTGAGTTTCATGAGGTTCCTGTAATGATAAATGGCAACACTCTTATATCTGACCACTGAAGTCAGATACTGAATTACTTAGACCCTCATCTTTTCATGTATTTGGTTGGTAAGATGGCCTTACTACTCCTGGGATAGAGTATGGATTTTCTGCTACTTTTGACTGGGCTTTGGGCAGCTGCCTGAATATTGGCAATTTCATAGCAGCTCTTACATCAGTCTGGTAAAGACAATACTTAATCTGAACAACAGCACTAAGGGAGCATTTCGGAGTTCTGTAAGTGGGTTTCCAAAGACATTTGGCAACTGGGAGGAGGAAAAGCAAATGAGAGCAACTGCTTGTGAGACTGACATAACCCCAGTGTAAAACTGAGCTACATGTTGCTCTTCTTGGGCTGGGAGCAGGCTTGGCAAACACCAGCAATCAAGCCATCTGTATAACTGGATTAGATTTTTCTCTACGAAAATGGATCAATTTATGGGATTGTTTTGACAGGAATGTTGGGAATACCGAACATATAGTTTTCATCATTGTTTACTTCTTTTTTTTCCTCTTGTTCCAATTGGCATTGCCCACTGCCTTTTATTAGAGTTTGATCTGCATTTAGCTCAGCATGTAGATCTATCCATACTGCCAGTGTTGCTCCCCACAGAACTACTCCTGTTCCTTCATTTACATGTATGCTTCTTGTTCTTTAACCAGAAAAGGAAGCTTTGAAACGTGAATGCATAAATCATTAGGTTGAGGCTAAAATAGACAATCCATTATTCAAAGTGGTTGTTCTGAGTCATCAAATGTGTAGTTTATCTTGGGAATTTCTTGGAAACATAACATTCTTCTGTAGCACTGTTTGGATAATTGCAGCATCAAGCTGAACTGGTCTTGAGATCAGAATCCAATATATGGCACTACTCTTTTGTTGGAGTGGCCATTCATGAGGTGTGTCTTTATCATAAGACTCTGGTGTTCTCCATTTGCCCACAGTAGGCATTTTAAAAAGCTACTAACTCACCAGTGAGAGAGAGGTTATCAGGTGCTCTAAATATGCTTTAAAATCAGTCAGATCCTTTATGCTGCAAAAATTTTGAACACAGTTTTTGTTAGAGGAATGAAGTAAAGTTTTATTATAAGTAAAAGTTACTTTTTGTGTAACATGATCTTTCCTACCACATTCTCTCTATATTTGGTAGGCAGAAATATAGCCTTTAAGGACAACAAATAAGTGCTGCTCTTTCTGATCATAGATCCAGAAGGGGTGCAATCAAATAATAATAATAGTCTTTTATATTACAATACTGAGCATCTGACAAAGAAAGTTGGTTTCACTGTCCTCATTTCATGGAAGGTGAAACTGAGGGTCATGGTACACCTCTTCCAGATGAATATATATTCTGTACCTCATTTCTAATTCTTTCAGCAGCAGATATTGTATCATTTACATATAAAACCACTGAAGACAGTGGGATTATATGGACAGATTAAAAAAATAGCTAGCAAATTCCACATATTTTGTAGTAGTGACTGGGAAGAAAGTCACTGAATGTGACTGTTCTAAGTTGTGCCAAGTTTCTGGAACAAGATTTTAAAAATAACTCTTCATTACTGTATTTTTCTTTTAAATTGAACACATGAAAAGTGAAATATTTAATAGGCAATAGCAGAGGAAGATTATAATCCAATGTTCTATTATTTAAATTACCTCTGTAAGTGGATTGTTCCTTAAAATATTTCTGTTCCCTGACTGGGAGGGATTTATATATTGGGAAATACTGAATATTATTTTCACTAGGCAATCTAATTTTCCTGTATTCAATGACCAGTACACTTTCTGGAAATATTTTAATGATTACATATGTTGGGCTGCCAAATGCGCCCTATGGCATTTAAATGGATCACACTAATTTTCAGAAGTGCTCAGCAGTTCACATTACAGTTGAGATGCTTATTCCTGTAGAATCGTAGAATCACCAAGTT
>WAAB01021658.1:156500-209444 GCA_013389865.1 Piaya cayana | reverse complement strand
GTGTTAAACCTCATCCCATTGGACTCTGCCCAGTGGTCCAGCATGTTCACATCCCTTTGCAGAGCCTCTCTACCCTCCAGCAGACCGACACTTCCACCCAGTTTAGTGTCGTCTGCAAACTTGCTAAGGGAGCACTCAATGCCTTCATCCAGGTCATTGATGAGGATATTGAACAGGGCTGGACCCAGCGCTGAGCCCTTGGGGAACCCCACTTGTAACTGGCCTCCAGTTGGATTTAACACCATTTACCATTACTCTCTGGGCCCAGCCATCCAACCAGTTTTTCACCCAGGAGATATAGCAAAGCATCATGGTGGAACATACTAAATGAACATATTAGGGTGCACCTATTACAGTTGAATATAATATGCCAATAAAACCTGACATTGTGTGTCTCACAAACAATTTATCCTGCATGTGGACCACTACAGCTCATAGAAAACAATTCATAACATTGATGAGGAAGTCATCATTTACCATGTCAGTAGAACTAGTCAAGTATGGAACTGTACCAACAAGACAAATTGTTTCAATATTGATAATCATGCATGGACATGGTTCCCCAAAGACCTATATTGCTCCTTGAGAATGGCATGCTTGTGTTACAATTTTACTTCCCCAGTCTCTAAGGCAGTGCAAGACTGTTCAAAGGTGGCAAGGCCTAAAACATATTACCAAATGTTCACCCCATGATACTGATAAAAATAGAACTCTTATATGAGACCTTAAGAGTGGGCCATATATATATATTGCAGATGAAAACAGTATGTTATTCTCTAATGACACCTGCCTTGCTTGATACCACAGGGGGTATACTCTAATGGTCCAATACCAGATCATATACATCCCATTTTGAATGGGTTAGAATATACTCTAGGTATTCCAAGACCATGTCCCACAGTAGCTTTAATTCGGGCTTTATTATTATTGAAACCAATAGGGCATAGACAGAAGTGTGTTATACATCCCCTTTCTATAGGAGAGAAAAAATGATCACCTTAGCTGAAAGATGGACCAAATGTCTGAATCTCTCTACCCTCCCCAGCTAAGAAGGGACAAGAAGCCAGACATTTGTTAGGAAAATAACTATTCATTTGGGTCTCAATTGTTTATATATATATGTGTGTGTATATATATGTATACACACACACACACACACACAAACATGTGATCCTTGTTAACCAGTTATTAACATCTAGTGTTAACACAACAAATGAATTTAGCAATGGCAATCCCATATTTGTTTTACATGTCACTTTAATTAAATTACTTACTACTTCAGCATTGTAAAATCATCTCTCTGACAGGCATTATAAAACTTTCTAAACTGCTTTAGTGACAGCTGCCTTGGGTTTGCTGGCAGCAAATATTAGCCCTGTAGGTGACAATCTCTGAAGAGACTCTCACAGGTGACACTAATTCTGACTGGTGGCTAATACATATACATAAATCCACATAAGCCTTTAGTCATAAACCATTGACCAAATCTGGAACTAGAGATAGATCCGTACTCACCTAGGCTCCTCTCAGAGAGGAAGCTTAGGAAGCAAGGAGGTCTGTCTTAACATTGTGACTCAATGACAAGACGTCCCTCAGCCACCTGTCAGAGTTTTACTATTTAATGTGAAGTGCATATCAGCTACTTGTTAAGATAAGGGACATGACTGTGAAAGTTACCCATTCCTGTTCCTTCCCCTAGATGTTATTGCTGAGCATTATAGAATCATTGAATCACTAGGTTGAAAAAGACCCACTGGATCATCTAGTCCAACCATTAATATCAATCACTAAACTATACCCCTCAACACCTCATCCATCCATCTTTTAAACACCTCCAGGGAAGGTGACTCAACCACCTCCCTGGGCAGCCTATTCCAGTGTCCAGTAAATGTTATATGGTACGAAATATCCCTGTTGTCAGTTTGGGTCACCTGTCCCAGGTGTGTCCCCTTCTAACTTTTCATGCACCCAGAGTCTGCTTGTGGATTAGTGTAAAGAAGCAGAAAAGGCCTTGACTCTCTAAGCACTTCTCAGCAATATCTAAAATATCAGTTTACCATCAACAATGTTTTTACTGAAAGTTCAAACAACACCTTACAAGCTGCAGTGAAGAAAACCAGTGCAGCCAAAATCAGTGCAGTCATTTACATTACTTAAATGCATTAGCTGTATTAAAAGATGAATCTCATTATGTGTCATGCCATCCTGCTTACATTAGAAGGGAAAGAATGACTGCTTCTCAGATATAAACAGAAGTGTATTTATTAAAAGCTGCAATCATCCAAAGACAAACAGATGGCTGCTATTCAAGCAGGACAAGGCAATGATTATACACATCTGTACTATACTAATAAACTCTAATATATTCGGAAGCAATTAGCTGCTCTTTTAGAATAAAACAAAGAGTTACGCAGAACAGCTTTCATTTCATTATTTGGTCAATTTTACATAGAAACTGTAACTATACATAAATGATTTTCATAACAATGAACACAGTAGTGATGATTTCATATGTTGTGAGGGAAAATGTATCTACTTCTCATACAGAAGAATATAATAATTACTTTCTGCCACAACCCACCCACTTTGTTTTTTTTTTTATTTGCTGTTAACAGGAATTTGTGTGAAGATCATTTTGCACAGTTACTGATCAGTTACCTCTTAGACCTTCACTGGAGTGACCTGCTAAAAGGATAGACCTACATCACATTATATATCAAGCTGGAAATGTAAATATGATCTGAAAACAGAAAAACCTTGCCCCAAGGCTAATGCTCTATTGTGAGCTTTCATCTACTGGCATCTATGTATGCTACTGAACTCGAATTTCACAGTTTATAGTACAGAAGTAAAAGTTCAGCCATCTGGACAGCTATGTTGATGAGTTATAATAGCCAACTGTATTCCTGCACAGCTTTTCCAATCAGTCTTTAAAAAACTATATTATCTCTCTAAGGCTAAAATCTATTGGCAGTGTATTATTGTTAAAGTAAATTATTATTCTTTGCCTAACTAACCTCATTTTCACTAATATCCAACTGGCTTTTGCTATCCAACCCAGCAAGACGTTATCTACTCCCAGATTTTGACTTTAATCCAAAAGCTAGACCAAAACTTCTGAAAAAAAAACCAAGGTCAGGAAATGAGCTAGAACAGTGGACTCCAAACTGCCCACATCCAAAATTGTTATTTTGGCTCTTGGCTCCATTTTGGAACATCCAAATTGCTATGCGTAGAGCAAATTTGCTATACAGAGAACTAGTTTTATGCAACAGGAAGGCAAGCTATTAAGTTTAATTGTCCTCAGTATTTGAAATAAGTTGTTTATTGATTATTTATTAGTTCTTTATCTTCTTTTTTAAGTGATTCAGTAATGGAAAACAAGTTCAACAGACATAACACATTATTCAACTTGATTTTATAAATCATAGAGTCATAGAATAACCAGGTTGGAAAAGACCCACTGGATCATTGAGTCCAACCATTCCTAAACAATGCCCCTTAGCACTTCGTCCACCCGTGCCTTAAACACCTCCAGTGAAGGTGAATCAACCACCACCCTGGGTAGCCCATTCCAATGCCCAATGACCCTTTCTGTGAAAATTTTTTCCTAATGTCCAGCCTAAATCTCCCCTGGTGGAGCTTGAGGCCATTCCCTCTTGTCCTGTCCCCTGTCACTTGGGAGAAGAGGACAGCTCCCTCACCTGTACAACCTCCTTTCAGGTAGTTGTAGAGAGCAATGAGGTCTCCTCTCAGCCTCCTCTTCTCCAGTCTAAACAACCCCAGCTCTCTCAGCTGTTCCTCATAAGGCCTGTTCTCCAGCATAGCATTTTATCTCATCCACATATTTGATGCTAAGGCCAGATATATAGCATACTTTACTGGTATTTTTATAAATAAAATGGATCTCTTTTGCTGAACATGTGTCAGTTTTTGTTTAGAAGCCACATGGCTGTGTTAATGTAGCCTTCTGAGAATATGCTGGTTATGAGGAATTTCCATGTTCTTTAAAGCAGGGATAAAGGTTCAAGAGCAGGTGTTTTTTCATCCTATTAGGTGTTGGTCAAGAAAAATGAGTGTATGTCTGTGAGTAATCTTTTACTGGTAGTAAATGTTCCTGATCACCTAGTATGTCAATTTATTTTTTTCTACCTGAACCAGAAATTAATTCAAATAATTTGATTGGAGTTTTTTTTAACCATTAATGTGACAGATCTTATTTTAATAGGCTAGTTTCCTTTTTTTTTAACAGTTCTACAACTTTTGAATCACTTTTCAGTCTTGACAAGTGAATGGAACTGGTTTTGCAGTATTCAAAAAGAGAAGCAAATAATGGCTCTCAGCAAATGCAAGAAATTTCATGTATTGTGGAAATACAAAGGAGATGAAATGTTAAAAATTAGTCACAGTCCCTGTAAGAAAGGGAACACAGGGCAGACAGAGAAATAAAATCTTTCAACACTAAGTATGCTGCGCCTGATCAGTGCAACTACTCTGTAAAAGGTCTCTCTTCACCTCCAGCAGAGAAAGTTTTGCTTTTTCATTTGCCATTCAGTACATTTTGCAAAAATATATGTAAATATTCACCCAAGTAACTCATACTGTCAATATTGCAGGCACATCCTGAAATACTTGGGGAAAAATCTAGCTTTCCAAAGGTGTCAAATGTCCTTTAACTAAAGCTGCAATCAGTTCTAAAGCAATATTACTTTGCAGGAAGCCAAGCTTTCAGTGGTAAGAAGTTCAGAACTACTTTGAATAAGAAGTGTGTAGGAACACATCAACTTTTCCACACTTCATATCCTTCTGCTACTTTATTGTACTACTGTTCCAATAAAGATAAAATGTGGGGGACAGTATGAAGCAGGAACAGAATAAAGAGTTTGGATTGTTTGGTAATCTATAAGATTTTGAGCTACAAACACATTAAGAGCCATTAGCAAATGCAGGAAATGAATTGCACAAATTGAAAACTCAAATAGTACCTGTTCACCAGAATATCTCTGCTCTGTCCTTCAAGGAAATCAGAGAGGATAACAAGGATTTGGCAGCACAAGGTCTTCATGCTCTTTAGCAGAAAATATCTGTCAATAGATTCACATTAGAAATAAATCAGGAAAAGTTGCTGCTTGCAAAAAGATCAAAGGAGTGAGCCATACAACTAAATTTTTACTTCATTCCCTAGTTCTGATTTGTACACTTTACCAAGTTGATTTTTCCAAGATGACAATAATGGGACTAATCCTAACCTGTGTGAGTATAAATTGATGGATTACCATAGGGATAGGTACAGACTCCTGACATCTTTTTGTTTAGTATTACGGATAATTGACATATATGTGATTCTGAACCTGTTTGGGTATATGGGCTTTGTTGAGAGGAATGCATTCCCTTCCAATCCTACATTCTCTGTTTGAAGTTCAACACAATATAATTGTGCAGCCTCACTTGGAATTAACATACATGATAGAAACTATCAACATCAGCAATATTCTGGCATATTTTGACTTGTAATCAAAGCTGAGTAAAACATTTTTCACACAGTTTTATAGACATTTATGCCTTGAAGACCACTTTCACAAGCTACAGCTTCTGAGCAGGAAAGATTTTATTTTATGATTTTCGTGTAAGGCTGGAAAATAGAAAAAATGAAGACATGTATTTCAACATTAACCAAACTCAGAAGGTAACATACTTAGGCAATTTTTAAACTGGTTTTATTTCTAGACAACTGAAAAGCATGCAATCCACATAAACCTGCTAGTTAATATTTCCCCAACATGAGAAATAGGTTACAAAAACTTTGCCTTGTCTGGAGTCCACACAAAAAAATTAATAATCAGGATTTAGTAAGTTTATGGACACATGAACATTGCTATCCCAGAACAAGTCTATCCTTTCTGTTCATAATCCAACCTCATTTTCCACTTCAACTAGTTATTCCTCACTATAACTATCGAGTCTCTTCTTATTCATATTGGCTACTCTAGGTATGTTTCATTTAAACACATACTGCAACTTCAGCTATTTTTCAAAACCAAAATAGAAAAAAATAGGAAGGAAAATTTTGAAGGTGTAGCTGCAAATATACATATTTTGCTTTGTTTTGCTTCCTCAGCACTTTCACCTTAACATGTAAATATTTATCTTGAACTTCCCTGTTTAGAATGTGTCAAAAATATACTGTGGCCAACTGATAGCATCATAGACTCATGGCTAGTTGGAAACCTGGTACAGTGTTCTGCAGCCCTTCTTTAGCTTGGAAAGTGATAGATGTTATACCCAAGTCTTAATTGTAAGTTTACATAATGGTAGCAAACTAGAATAGTAATAAGTTAGAAATGCTCAGGAAAATAATCTTTAAAATCTCCTCTTCACATAAACATCTTTCAAATAACATGAATGCATTCAATATGTTCAAGACTTACTAATCTCTCAGAATTGATAAAAATTCAAAATTAAAGAGGCTGAGATCACAAGGAAAAAAATTTAATACATTATCCCTGAAAAAAACCATACTCCTGGATAAATATTTCTGGAAGATAAACAACATAAACAATTACTTTTGCAATAGAGATTGTTGAAAATACAAGAAAAGATAAAAGTCTTATCCTTCTTTTACTTCATATTTATATGTCTTTTTTTTTTTCCAGCAGAAAATATTCTGCTTGCATTGACAGTCCTATTAGTTTGTTTTTTTCCTCTTTTTTTTTCTTTTCCCTCCATTGGATAATATTTCTTTCGCATTTAAATCTAAGTGATTTTGTTTGTATTGCAATGTTGTTCATAATCTCCTAGATGAGCAACCAAACGTTGATAGTAATTGATGTTGGCTTCCATGGAAATACTAATTTTGTAGCAGTCACTGTCAATCAGTCCTCATCAGTTACACTCACAAGAAATACGTGATGGTCAATCTGAAATCTCTAACAAGTATTCAAGCCTACTGACACAAGGGGAAGATCTTAAATTACAACCGTACACATAGGTTCTTGGTCTTTTTCTCCGTCAGGCTCATTCAAACATAAACTGGAGTGTTATGTGACAGTATATTTTAAACTCAATATGAAAAATTCCTTATTTCTCACATGTAAAAAGAAAGAAAACATCTACTTTTGAACTTCAAGAAATCCATCAGTGTATAAAAATATAGTCTTTTACATTGGAATGTATAGTCAAATACTTAGTTCTTTTTTAAAAAAACCTCTTTCTTCTACCATTGGCATTGCTAGTGCTACAAGCTTCCTAAGTACCTGTACCTACAGCATTCCTCTAGAAATACAAAAATAATAAATTAACAAAATAATAAATTACATGTTAGAAAGATGAAAAAATAGCAAAGGCTATGCACTAAACAACCAAGCAATATTTCCATGGGTTTCTTTATTGTAAACTGAGCTAACAGGAGTTCCTATTTTTTGATAGACCAGTGCTAGCCATCTCCACAAATATTTAAAGGTAAAACATGCCACTAAGAAGAAGATGCAGTTCTTCATAACTGTACACAGACTTCTAAAAAAAGTAATATTGATCTCATTCTAGAATGCCTGTTAAATTCTTCACTTGCCTAAGTTATTTGTGATGAAAATATGCAAAATTATTGTTTACAATGAGACTTATTTGCATCATACTGACAGTGGAAATTTTCAAATCACATTTAAATTGCACAGAGGTCATTTTCCACTGTTGGCAGAGCAAAAGAATTCTCATGGTATTTGCAAACACTATTCACAGTTTTCCTATTCAGTGGTAGAATTCTTGCCTGCCATGTGGGAGACCTGAGTTCGATTCCCGGCCAACACACCAAAATTACTGTGACGATCTGAGTGGAACCCCACTGGCCACCACCCAAACCCACAGTAGTGCAGTTTTTCCTCCTCCCCCCACCGCCCCATACAAACCCAAGGGAGAAAGGGAGAAGAAAAGGGACCGAAATGCTGAGAATGAGCGGACCAAAACTAAGTGATTATATATACATGTATTAACACTAATATGCAACTAAAATACCATATATACAGAATCAGAGGATAAGAGACCCCCAGAACCTCCTCCCGCCCAAAGGGAAATTAAGGGTCCAAAAACACAGCAAGAAAGCTAACAAGAGAAAATCGCCACTCTCCTTCTAGATAGCAGAACCTCATTAATCAACACCCGGCACTCCGCGCCGCTTCAGCAGTGGACAGTAGGCCCCTGGAAGAAGAGAAGAGAGGAGTGTCTGACTCCCTGATTTGATACCCCAGAGTTACATAGAAAATCGCATGGAATACTGGGAAATGTAGTTCTTCCTCAGCCACAACCTCGCTATTCAGGAGGGTCCAAAATCAAGCACATCACAACAGTTTTCCTATATATTTCAACTAAATGTTCTTGAACATTTATATAAAAATATCTGCCTATTTTACTTAAAATGGAAGTGGTCCTTACACTGAACAAATTCCATAGTCATTATTGAGCTTTGTCTTAGTTTGTTGAGACTAGAGAAGAGAAAGCTAAGGGCACCCTAATTGCTGCCTTTAGCTACCTAAAGTGTAATTATACAGAAGATGGAGTAAAATATTTCTTTGAGGAGCACAGCAAAAACTGAAACTGGAACATGCTGGCTAGACAGGCTATATAATCTCCATCTTTGAAGTTATTCCTAAGTTTACTAAATGAAGACCGATGCCTTGAACAGTAGATTGGACTGAATGATCTCTCCCTGCAATTAAAACATTATATTTCTGTAAATGTTTTAGAGAAATAGTAAAAAGTCTTATTTAAAGGATATTTATTTAGGAATTTTTATAGTTTGTTTGCATTTTAGTATATTTCATTTTTTAAATGGGGGAGATGGTATTTTTTTTCCTTTCCTGAAATTTTGAAATGAAAAATATGCTGAATGTTCAGCAGCTTATATAATTTAAATGTAAACATACCTAAAATAAGAAGACAGAAGAGACAAATTGATTTGAGTTTGTCCAAAACAGAGTAAAGGAATGTGATAATATTTAACTAACAGTAGCAAGGTGCTCAACTTTAGTTCCTTGTTCTATCTTCCTTGTCTGTATAAATGTACCATGAATCTTCTGAATTACAGTTCACACAATTCAGAAGCTGAGTGAAATCAAACCCAGGAGATTGCCGTTTGAGTTATTGGAAAATTGGAAATAATTTTGATAGCATTTTGTGTTTACATTCTTTCAATACTCAAATATGATTATTAGGGCAATAAAAGGGTGTTCTATTTGCACAGCAATATAGAAACAACTGTTTAGGTGTTTCTGGATGATTATTTCCATGGGAAGCCATTTCTTTGCCACGTATTTCAGTGGCATTTAAGTATCACTGAAGAATATCAACAATAATCAGAGTCAATGTTCAGATTATTTATTCATCACTGATTGCAATGTTTTACTGAAAGCTTCTTCCTCCATCTTGGAGATAACAAAAAAGATTGCTATTACTTCTAGATAGTGAGATGTAGAATACTTAGGCTTTGTAGCAAATTAACAACTATAGAGCTCCTTTTGCAGCTGAGTATAATGGAAGAATAATTAGACAAAGCACATGGAGATATTTGGAAGTAACAGAAAATACATTTCAAAAAAGAGAATTTTGAGAGGAATGAAAGAATTCTAGTTAAACTGTGTCTGAACAACAATTATATCTAAAATTTATATATTAATTGCAAATTAAATGAAATAGAAGACTAAGATCCTAAAAGGCAGCTTATCCTTGAGACAAAGACTTAGAAAGAAAAAAAAATAGCAGCTGATTAAAAACATACAAGAATATTCTAATTTTTCAGAAGTGTACCTTTATATATTGCTTGCATTTGAATATATAGAAAAAATAGTATACTTAGATGACAAATGAATATAACTCAGTAACTTTCATAAGTGTCAGTGGGTACAGATGTCGGTGTTTTTGTACTTGTGGAGGTTTACTCTTCAGAAATTGTCCTAGAGTTAACTCTTGCCCAGAATGATATTACCATTTTATGTTTTCACCTTTTTATGTTATAATTTTCCTATTTACTTTCTATATTTAATAGAACCCTCTGGAAAATAAAAAAGTACAAAATTATTTTTTCTTTTTACTTTACTTGGCACCTCTACCACCTTCTATGATTGCCATCTGGCATATTTTATCTCAGGATATTCCACAAACTACAACTGCTGTTTATGGAAGTGGATGGCATAAGAATGTTCTTAGATGGTACTGGTGAGAGGGGAAGATGATACATAGATGAGGGCTATGAAAGCATTGAAAATAATATGTCAAAACAAGGAATTACTGTTACTTCAGTTGCAATAATAGAAGAAAAGAAAAAAGAAAGAAAATAATTATATTGCAGAAAATAGAAATAATACCATTGAATCTGCTCTACACACACTTTCTAGTGAATCACTCCTCCCTTACTGTTACATGCACCTTTTCATTGCACCTCTGAGTCCTAAGATCAAGATCTTCAATTTGTCAGTATTGTCAGTTCTCAGCAAGAAGTATGACTTTAACAAAGGGATTTCTTTGCCAAGGGGAATATGTTGTTGATGGTTTCCTCTTCCTCACTTTCAGGTTCAGTCAGGGATATTTTTGTGTTTTCTGACATGCTTTACAGCATCACCATTACCTCACTGATCTGCGGTTCCACAATGGATCCATATTTACTCTGTATGCAGCACAGGGGTGGAGATAGCTCTGGTTTTGGCTGCAATATTGCTGATATTCTTCACGGTAACTTCTATGATGCTGTGTTATCACTATGTGTGCTGTGCATCCTCTCAGAGGAGGCTGGGGATGCATATTAGGAAGGGGCACAGCTGGGACAACTAACCCCTGGGGACCAAAGAGATATTCCATATCATCCTATCAATGTTATGCTGCTTCTCAGAACAGTGGGACATGGCCTTTTCATACCAATAAATAGAAAAAATAAGTTTACGGGTTTTTTTAAGATTTCAAGTGCATGGCAGCATGGACTATACCAGAAAGTTTTATGCTCACCTTCAACTGCAGCAGCCTTACATGAGACTGAACTGAAGACACCAGGTGCAGCTGGCATTTTCATGCATCTGAATTAAGCTTAGCATGACAGCATTACATTGCTACAGGCTCGTCTTACAGCTGTTCAGACAAATTTTACCATGTCATCATCTTCTGTTTCATCTAGTGCCAAAGACAATTCTGTACCTGGGACACCTAAAAATATATCAGGTTGAGTACAAGGAATTTCCTGATAAGTTATTTGAAATGTTATATTTGAAGAATCCACAGTTTCTTTGAAAATAACACTAGCCACCTCATCTTCCTGTCCTGAACAATAGATTAATGAAGGAAAGAAGAAGAAAGAGCTTCTCTACAATCAATATAATATAATCAAAGTGCAATAATAATAATAAAATGGTATGCTTTTTTAAAACTGAAAGAATATGTTTCTGAGGGATTTTGTTTGTTAGTTTTTATAATTTAAAATTCTTTATCTTTTATTTAATAGTATATGTTTTGATTTTAGACAAATTAAAAATCAGTTTTCTAACTTTTCAGCTAAACCTCATATAAGTAACTTCATTTCCAGAAAGTTAACTGCATGTTTTTGACAGCATTTCCCTCTAGAGGTGAGAACACAGGGCATTGGTAAGCAGAAAGGCCATTGCTTATACCTGTTCCTACAGAAACCAAAGTTATCCTTGAGCTGGTGAAAGGTCATAAGTAAAAGAGGTAAACAAGGGTTGCAACTGCAGGGAGGAGCAGACAGGACAGGTGACCCAAAACTGACCAAAAGAGTATTCCATTCCATATACACCATAATCACTGGAAAACTGGGGGATCACAAGGGTCAAGTTCTCTTCTTCAGTGACTACCACCAAATACAGATTTTTTCTGTCCTTTTGCCGTGATTCTGGTTCTGTACATTCCTAAATCCAGTTCTCGAGTTCATCTCCTTTCTGCTGCTGAGTCCACCTCTAGGGTGTTTTCCTGTGCCTGCTCTGCAGCATCTGGTGACATAGTCATATTAGGGGGAAGGGTAGACAATTTTATATATATATTCTTACTTTCCTATTAATAATATTTTAAATATTATTATTATTATAGGTTTTGTTTCATTAAAGGTGTTTTAGTTTCCAACACACAAGTCTTTTTCTCTCATTCCCTCTTATTACTTCCTGGGAAGGAGGTGGAGTGGATAAGTGAAGGAAGGGAATTGCAATCACAAGTGCTTCACATTTAGCTGCTAGTCAAACTGTGCTGGGGCCATCTGTCAATTTATATGTTCATGTAAATGTATATGTTACTATTCTTAAAATCCTAAAAGCTTTAAATTTTACATTAAGCAGATTTATTCCTCATGTGCATGCATATTCTCCTGTGATAGACAATGTAATTTGTAGCCTTGAGCTCAAAATCACCTGTTTGGAGCTGAAGTTCAACAACAATGGAGACAGTGTTTTGATGTTGCATCTGTGGTTTGGTGGAGTGTCGTCTCAGTGAGCTGTTACCATGTTAAAGGACTGGTCCCTTTCTTTCAGTTTCAGAATATAATGTAGAATGACAAACATCAATGTGCTGCATACTACCTAGGAATTACAAGAAAAGTCTCATTATATTTGTCAGGTAAGTCAATCATCTTAAGACTTCTCTGCTCACACCTGAGTGGAACAAAATCACATAACATTTGAACAATATCTAGTAGTGCACTTTTGAGATTGACTAGTCCCAGTGAGGATTTTTTCTGTTCTTTCAAATAAAAGACAAAGGAACACAAATAGCCATACCCTAGATGCAGAGATTATATAGAATCTTTAAGGTTCAAAGCTATATCTTACACGCAACACCTATCAAATTCTTTCACCAAGTTTCATTGCATTTCATGATGATATGTATGCTTGTGCAGTAGAAATGAAATCAAACCTGTGTAGTGCCAATGAAATTCTGCAGTTTTATTGTATCTTAGATGCTTTCTTACCTAAGAAGCTTTATTTCAAGAACTACTTCACGATATGCTAAAAAAGCTCTGCATTTTGACTCTGTATTACTATTATGTTTATTTAGTGATCAATAACTTCAGTTTTGGTAATGCGATACATAGCATGAATGTCTTTTATTCCACTGTGATATTTAGCACACAAAAATTATCTTACAACTCTAAAGGAGACAGCAACTTCACTTCAAATCTGCATGACGCTCAAACATTAAATGTCAACTTGATTAGTTACAAAAGTAGGAATGTACAGATTTAACAGCAATAAACACTTAGGGTTTAAAATGACTCAGTCACACATCTGTACCATCAAGATAGTTATCCTAAACTTAGATCCCTAATTAGAATATTTATACATTCTATTGCTTTCAGTTGCAAAATGATTCCTTCTGGTACAAGCCTAGTGTAGAAATATCATATAGGTTCCCTGATTTCTGACATAGAAATTCAGAACAGGTTTATGCATCTACATGCACTATAAAACTATGTAGATGAACTGCTAACAGTAATCGAAATACACACTAGTTTCTGATTTTATTTTCTAGGACAAAGGCAACTCCCTGGGATGTTCATTAATATGAAACAGATAGAATTTTGTCTGTCAGCATCTGCACTAAACATTCAAAACTACTCTGCTAAGGTATTTATAGGGCTTGTGGATCAACTGAGACCCACTATATTAAGATGTGCATATTTTAAGAGATATTTTTCTCTTGAGTAACAAGTTTTCTGCTAGTAGTCATCTCCTGCTCAGCACAAATATCAATATGGACGCATTGGTGTGGATGAGGTCAGAGTACTACAAAACACAATCATGTGCTGGAAACAAAGAAGGTGGAAAGGATATCCCAGGGCTGTATGTGTGAATGCTTGAAGTCCCACATACCCTCTGAGAGAAGCAATAACAGAGGCAACTTACAGCTGTAGCAGAGATGATGTCTTCAATGTCAAAATAAAAAGGTCAGAGGTTGAGGCCTCCAGAGGTAGAAATGAGATGAAGTATGCAGAAAGAGTGATTTAGTTCTTGTAGTATGCATAGCCCTGATGAGATGATCTGCAAGAACTGTGATCTTGATTTATAATCCTTTTAATGCTCCTAATAGATCTAACACTTGAAAGTTTTTGTTTGTTTGATTGTTTGTTTGTTTGTTTGATTTTCTTCCCTTTTGCCCCCTTTTGATTCTACAGCTGCATCTGGAATGGTAAAGTAAATGCTGAGTAAATGCTGAGTACCACAATTCTACAGGAGAAACTAGCAACAAAGAGTGCCATTTGGACATCAGGGCAATAATGTTAAAAAAAAATATTGAGAAGGAAAGAGATAACCACTGATACGATACCTAATCATCTGAAACACATATTAACACATTAATTTTGCTTCTTTTTGAGAATTCCTCCTTATAGCCCTGCAAGGCTTATTTCAAATGTAGTACAAACAAGAAGGTTTGCAGAGATGCCCAGATTCAATTCTAACATGCATCTGAGAGAGTACCTGAAATGCCATGCAGTAAAACTGTGAAGCTTCTGTTCATCTCACTTCCCATCTACCTATCCATACAACTCAAATCTTCTTCTCTAATATGTTCCTATCCAGTTAGTTACTCCAATGATAGTTCTCTGCAGGTTCAGCATTGAACATTAACAACAGAAAGACTAATAACCTTGATCTGGAAAATAGTGAATGCCAGTAAGGTTAAAAACTGGAAGCATCAATTGAACAATGAGGAAATTTTCATACAAACACTTTAAAATCAAAGAAATTATATTTAGTTAAATGTTTTGCTTACTTTAGTGGTAAGCATGGATTCATAAATGTGATAAGAACATTATAAAGAAGCTGCCAGTATTTCAATTAACAGAATGAAACATGGCATACTAAAATTGGCCCCATACAAATTTTCTTTATTAATTTTCTGATTGATTCTATTTAATGAGCAATTACAGAGAGATAAAGGATGGGAGAAAAAGATGGATGATATATAGCTATCATGATTTCTGAAGCTAGGTATCAGATAAACAGCACAGAGTTTGCAGGTTTGTGATATAATTTTAACACATTAAGAAAAGTCTGCATTATATCTGTTCTGCTCATATACCTGAAGTGGTCTGGTATCTGAAAACCAAGTATTTTCCAAATATATATTTTTAAATATTTCATTTCATTCCCTCTGAGGAAGAGAAGTATAAGAATTATGGTGTCTTATGGCAATTTAGGGGTTTGGTTGGGCAATAAACTTTACAGCCAATTTACAGTGCTATTCTGTACAAAGCATGCAGAGCAGAACTAAAGATCAAGTCTTTTTATGCAAACACAACTCTTTTCTCCACTGGCTATTGAGCTGTATAGCACCAAGTACCATTACATATCAAATTATACATATCAAAGATGTATGTGTGAAATAAATGAAAATCCATCTGCCCAAAACAAGATTTTAATTTTTTTTTCCTCAGTAGGGAAATTAGATGACAGTCTGTAAATTTTGAGTAAATGGTATGCAGGTGAAAATTCCTTAGGTAAAAATCAACCTATTCCGTATATCATATAAAGAAAAGCAAACATTTAATTTCATGTTACACTTATTTTTAATGTATTAAGAGCCTAAACTTCACATAAGAGATCAGTCTAAGGACTTGTTTAATTCATTGTATTTAAGACCTCTTATGGTTAGGTACCTAAAGGGCTAAACTAACTTATTAATTCATGCATTAATAAATGTTCAATGGAAACATCTTTATGAGTGACTCATCTGATCAAATTTACAAGTCAGTTTTAGAATTATATCATTGCCTCCTGGAGGTGCTTATCTATCCTTCTCAAATGCAGTCCACTATCTCTGACAACAGCCTGTTACAGAACTGGGCCTTAAAAAAAAAAAATCTGTCATACTTCAGTAACTTTTTGGGCTGTATATTTCCAGCTTTTAGTAGACTGATTTTTTTTCCCAGCAATTAGTCAACACTGTATTTTTCATCAAACTTTTTACTTTCTTCCTTTTTGGAATTATTTACAAATAATTTAGGAAAATGTTGACATATATTTTTCTTCTCCAGATAAATAACAATTGCATTTTTAAAAAGTGCATTCATCTTCAAAAATTACAAAATCTCTTGAGTTTTATGGCTTTCTCCAGTTTTCATTGTACTAATGTGACAAAAGAAAAATTGCTTTTGACCTGTCATTTGATCATAAAAACCTTATTCGAATGCATTAGTGTCAAAACTGCCACTTGCTCAAGGAAAATTTGCTAAAGAAAAAAAATTATATTCTGAAAGAAATGAAACTGGAAAAATAACCCATAGCGTAACAGTAAATTTTGTAATATATTAAAAGTCTGTTGTTCACAGTTTTGGTAAGTGTGGGAACCCCAAGCTGTAGGACTTGATTGCTTATTTCTTATTGAGTCATACATGACTCTAGTTGTACTCGAGTAGGTCTATTTGAACTGTCATGAATACCTACAGCAATCTATCCACAGAAGATAGAATTTTAGTGCAGGCTAGTTTATTCCTGCCTCTGTGAGTCTGACAGATGCATCCTTAGGATAAATTCTCTCGTGTAACCTAAAAAGTCTTAAGGGAGAACTAAGACTGAGCTACTCATTCCGGAGTCCATATTCAAAAGCAAGAAACAGTGATTTGTTTCGATTAACATAGATGCCTGTGTTGTTATATGATGAATTATTATTTGGAGACAATTAGCTTAAAATTTTAGGTCATTAGCCACTATAGTTTAGAATCTAACATAGGAAATGTATGTATATGGGTCTTTATTTGATACTGCCAAAATGCAAATGTAGCCTGTACTCAAAAAAGTGATAAGATTAGAGGGAAAGGTAATGTTCATGATCAGATAAAAAATACAGAAAAGCTACAAAACATCTGTAGTATGGCATAGAGATGCTTTAAATGTATTTAGGTAAGGTAATGTTTTAAAGTAAATTTAATGGCCATATTTAAACTAAGTAATTATTGAAAGAGAGGAATGCAATTTCCATCTAAATCTGCAAGAAAAAAGGCTTTCTGGTCATGTGACACCATATATTCCCCTATCTACTGGTATTTTTCTATCACTCTTGACTATATTGATTAAATTTCTTTAAACCAACATTTCTAGGCATTGGGATATTTCACTAAGGAATGGTTTGGACAGCCAGTCTAATTTTGAGGAATTTAGAGGAGGTTTGTCATTTAAAAACCAAACCAAATCAAACCAACCCAACCCAACCAATCAAAGAACTATAAAATTGTAGAGAAGTTATTTTAAAAGGGTCTTTCTTAAATGGCATGACAATGTACTTTCTGGAAAGGGCTCGCACATGAGGGCTGATAGGCTGGAAGCAGACAGTTATGAAAGAAAAAATACTTTTAAAGAGATTATGGAGGAGAGTTCTGATTTACTGAATTCATTAGGAAGTGAAAAGAAAACTTTGATTTCTATATTTTATTGTTCTACTTTTTAGCTTCAAACTATTACATGAAATAACTTCCCAAAGTGCTATGAAAAGTCCTCCTACATGTACACACACAAAAAAAAAATCTTTTGTTACACTGTCGCTTTTTCAATTTGACTAGGGAAATTACACCCACATACCTGGACAAAATGAAAAACAACACAGCAACACAAAAGAAAACAATACAATGATACAAGAAAATAAGGTGTTTAAATTCTTTGCAATCTATTCTCACCCTGAACCAAAATATAATTTTGCCATTGGAATCTTTTGTCTCTGAGAAAGGGCAGATCTACTTACATAAGGAATGGATTTTATATTACAGTTCTGTATTCTAAAGCATATAGCTGTGTAGTTTACTTAAAAATCATAACTGACATTCCATTTTTGTCAGAAAATGTCATATTTTCCACCCCACAATTAGTAAAATTAATTCTACAGTGAAGATGATTCCGAAAGTGCACCCAGAAAAGACCACACAAATAGGCATAAAAATTAAGCAACCAAGAGATTAAATAAACAGAAAAAACATTTACAAAAGAAGGTTGTGCATGCTGAGTTTTTTGTATTTCCACACTGATTAACTTCTAGATTCTTGCCATCCGTCAGATTCTGAGTTTGCACTAAATAACATCTTACCACTAAAATAAAATTGTTCCTGTACAAAACAAAAGTACAGACAGCAGGGTTTGGAAAGCCAGAGCCTCTTTAAAATAATTCATAGCAAAACAGCAATTGATCTTCCTTTTCACATTCCATGATTCCAGTTTATAAAAGAAGACAATTATCTGTGAAGTTGAGTAGACGTCTATAAATGTATCTTTTTCTACATCAAGGTTGAGAAGTTTTTAATTATTGTTAACAGTAATTGAAAGGTTGCTCCGAGGAACATTTCTGATATCAAAGGCTAATAATGCCTGCTATTATACTATTACACTGAACAAAATACAAGGCAGAATCTGGGCACAGCAAATTCTGCAAGATATACTTCAACTACCTTTCAAGTACCCCTTTTTAGCAATAAGGTTTGAATTGTAGGTAATGGCATGAAAGTATTTTTGCTATTTTCTCTTGGGAGGAGAATGCTTTTGCTATCTCTTACTTATGGTAGAAATGTTTGTCTGTTTAAAATACAATGCCTTAACTAATTTCTGTAAATGGCTCTTGGATAT
This sequence comes from Piaya cayana, assembly GCA_013389865.1. NCBI lineage: Eukaryota > Metazoa > Chordata > Aves > Cuculiformes > Coccyzidae > Piaya > Piaya cayana. The sequence continues at coordinate 190,860 of WAAB01021658.1, read as the reverse complement.
GTTCAGTATTAAAATTGTAATGAATTTTACACATGGCTATTTGATGTAGTATTATGCTGTTTGAAATAATAATGTTGAAGTAAAATACACTGTACTAAAGCAACATATTATGAAAAAGAGATACATTTTGATTGAGTTGCCAGATATTTAACAAAAACATTGTTTTAAAGTTCCCTCTGAATCACTTTCAGCAACAATAAGTTCTTAGCAACAAGAAGCATTTTGGTACTTTGGTTATTTTTATACTTAAGTTAAAAGAAAAATGGCTCAAGGCATAGCATGATATGCAGACTTCCAAAATAAAGCAAGGATCAGGAGAGTAAAACTTACTAAGTCATCTCTTTTTAAGAAAAATAAAAAAGAAGACAAGTAAGAAAAGAAGAACAAAGGAATCAGTTTGAGAACTTTAATTTTTAGATTTTTTTTCTTTTAGATAGTATGAATGTGTAAGACTGGGTCATTGCTACATTTGGGGGTTTACTTCACAAAGGATTTAATACATGACATTTATAAGAATCTAGGACTTATTTCTGAAACTGGTTAGAAGGCAGTAATAATTTCTGAAACTGGTTACAAGGCAGAAATAAAGTTCCATAAAAATTGTTGAGATAACCTTTATCTGAAATTAAAGGATTAAATTGTAGGATACTATACATACACTGAATCTGTATTTTACCTATAGTCTATGTGTATCCACTGGGAGGACTACCCATGACAGTTTTATTTTGTTACTGATTCTTGCAACTAAGTGTAAGGAAAAAAAAATATTTCCAATGATAAGTGTTAAAGACAGAACAGTATTCTTGAACTGTTAGGCATGTAAATACAGCAGAACAAGTAGAGTATGATGTAGTAATTACTAAGTGTGCATGCAAAATATTCTGACACAGATTTGACAAAAAATTTTTCCTATTCTCATTGAAAAGTAACTTTTTGGTGAAAAGTATTTATTCTTCTGAAAATTCAAACTTTGCTTCTTCTTCTAGACTTGCACAACCTGTCTGTCTGTTTCCATCACCATCATTTCATTTGTGCTAAGCAAAATACCTTATCTTCAAATGTATAAAAAATATTGATTTCTGGTACAGTCTGTCTCTACAGCAGCTGTTACTACAAACTAAAACATTGCATATGGCTTCTCCTTTTAATTGCAAGGTTTTTGTAGATTAACAGTCATAACTGTTCCAGTATATTTTGCATACTTTTGATTTTATTTTTTTAATTTGGAAAGTTAATATTCAGACCTGTTAAAAGTTAAAGGGAAGGAAAAGGAAATAGGGAGATGGTCAGGGAAGGAGAAGGGAAAGAGAAAGCAAAGGAAAAGTGTGATGGGGAAAGGGAGGCGAGCTAAAGGGGCAGGCAGAAGAAAGAAAAACAGAAAAAATTTCAAAAAAGGGAAGAAAACCAAGAAGTTTGAGCTTGGATGATGTATAAATTGAGTAGGAAGTCATGAGAAAATTTTCCAGGAAAGTAAGATGCTCTATGCACTAAGTGGATTTTTTCAATCAGTAACAATGCCAGCTGCACTACTAAATATTAACTTAGGATACTCAGAAGTGGGTAAATCAGCCTGGAATTCTTAACAATCCTACAGCTGCTTTCTGCCTTTCTTTTGCATTAAATCATGCTTTTGAGGGGAGAAAACTCATATTGGATGTGCCAGCATTTTTCCATCATGAAAGAAATAATTTTTATTTTCTGTGGTCAACCTAAAGTTTAAAAATCTTGAGGTATTTTCCGCTTCTCCCCTAATAGAATAATTTTTTATTTGGAAATATTCTTATTACAGGCATTTTTTGACAGATGTTGAGAGTTCAATTTTTTTAAAGTATTTATTTATACTTTTCTCCCACTTCAAATGCTACATCTGACTTAAAACAGTATCTTGAAAAGAGAGGCATGTAAATTTGTCATCTGGTAGGAAGAAGAGACTGATCTTTGTTATGCTTGTGTTCTTTCTTGCTCAGATGTTCCATAAGATCCATGCACTATCTTTTCACCTTGTGAAGATCTTTGGATGCTTGAATACTATCATTTCTTTGGATATGTTTTTATTATATTCAAATTATTAATGACTTATTGGTGTTTAGGAAATGAACTGTGCCCTGAAAATCAAAATAATATGATCAGTGAGTCCTAAACAACAATGTCACTTACCAGCTACCTAGAGACCCGATTCAATCACCTAAACAAATTTCTGAGATGCCCTAAAACTCACTCTCCAGAGGGTTACAGGTCTCCTATAGAAACAGTATCTTATCTGCCAGCCATGTGCAAGTACCTTGGATACTGCAGAAACAGCCTATTTCGTAACATTGGACACATTGCACTAATAGGCACAATTACAAAAATACACTTCGTATATTTCAGTGGATCCTCTTTGGTTTTGTAAAATTGACATTCTTTTTCCAGTTAATTATTTTCATGGAAAGAAAGAAAGACATCCAAACTGTACACCTGTATAGAAGTACATACAGAGGAATATCAATGCAGTACTAACAGGGCTTGTAGAAGAAATCATCTTTTTTGAGTAATACTGCAGAAATAAAGACTTTGTGTGCTGAAACAGAAAATCAAGTAGTGATATCAGCAAGCTCCAGAAGTGTAAGTATACCAGCATGACCAGAAATTGAAGAATTACCGGTTGCAATCTAGAAATGTGGGATGCACTTCAGCAAAACAAATGGATTGATGAAAGTGAAATCTAGAACAGTATTTAATATTTTAAGAAGGCACAGTCTCAAAGATGCAGTATAATATATTGGAACTGAAATCTATGGGTACAGTTTTTGATTTTTTTCTGTAACATTAATTAGAAAGAAAATATCAGTGTTGCTATTTATTTATTTTAGAGTGCTTTGCTTTTTGAGTACCTTGAGTACGCAGGGCAGCTTTACTCAAATGGTACTGCCTAGGGTCAGACACATACATTGAAGCACATCACATATCACAATAGTATTTTTGTTTGTAGTCAAAGTTTTATGGATTTATTCTTTTAGAACTTTTTATCTATCTACCACATTGTCACTGCTGAGGACAGTGCTGGTGTTTTTCATTAATAAGATATAACATATAAAATCAAACAAGCTTATAAATCTCTATTTCTTGAATATAGTTTCATTGTTAAAAAGCACTAAATATTTCCCTTTGATGTATACAGTAATTTTAGTACAGTTTCAGTACTTGGAATACCTCTGGGGCAAATTTTGGCAGTAAGGGAGATCTTACCTCCTCAGCTGGTACAATTTATTTTCCTTATGTTTTGATTGCTGCTCAGTGAAAAAATAATAATAAACCTACCCTTTGACAGAAATGTCAGAGAAAATATGTCTTCAATTACGTACCTTCAGAGCTGAGATACTTAAAAGGTGATAGCAGAAAGCAAAAACTGCCACAGGCTTTTCTGTACCTGCTTTTCAGCTGAGCAGAAAACTACAGTGAAGTGCAATATGCCTGACTCGGTTACCTTTGAATGCGCTTAAAATAATTACAATAAGTAATCATACAAATAGGTATTTAGCCTGTTTTAGATGTAAACATTGCCAGAATGTACGTACTGTTTTAGACTTCTTGCACCATTTCTACTAACACAGATGCCAGAAAAGCAGTATGTTAAAATGGTCACATAGTTGCCTTAGAACATAAGGTAAGAACTATGTAAACAGCATCCAAGTAGCCTTAGTCATGTCTTTTTTAGAGACTAGCTGGAGAAATTTGGTTTAATTTCTCCTCTTAAAATATTTCACTTTCGTACATTTAAGGGGACAAGAATATATATCAAGCCAAGTATATTTTTTTAATTCTGGGAGGCCACTGCCCATAAGCTGTTGCTGCATGACAAAGGCTACCTGTCTTTGCAGGAGAGGATACTGCAAATAAACAGGAGTTATTTTGTTTGGCAGAACAGATGAAATCGAGGACCAAACATCCCCATCGCATGTATTCCAGCATTTTTTTATTTTGGGCCAGTAGAAGCCTGGTTCTAAGCAGTGCAACATTCAATGCATCCCCAAAAGGAAACCATGATGCCCCAAATCTTATTCTGGGTCCAAGAAATGCACCATATTGATGGAGTTATGCATTTACTGTTTGTCTAGTTAACGTTTTAACAGCCCAAGAGCCTGAATTATTCAATTCATATAGAAAAACGTCATTAATTGCAGAATTTAAAGGTCTTCACGAAGAACCATAGGCCTCCCCTTTAGCACTGTGCTCACCTGGAGAAGCAGGGTGCCCGCAGTGGGTGCAGCCTCCTCAGCCTTGAGTCTTGATCATGGCTTTGACAACAACCAGGTAGATCAGTTTACTATGCTCCTTCTTGTAGATCCATCTAGTTTGCTACCTTTGGTACTTAGAGGTGTTCCTCTCTGTCCTGCATATCCCACTATGTTAGCAAGATAGGAACATATTGGAGCTTCTTCCTGCTACATTTCAGTGTAATATTTGTTTGCAGATGACACTAAGCTGGGTGGAAGTGTCAATCTGCTGGAGGGTAGAGAGGCTCTGCAAAGGGATCTAAACAGGCTGGACCACTGGGCTGAGTCCAATGGCATGAGGTTTAACATGGCCAAATGCCAGATCCTGCACTTCGAGCACAACAACCCTATGCAGAGCTACAGACTAGGAGAGGTCTGTCTAGAAAGCTGCCTGGAGGAGAAGGACCTGGGGGTGTTGGTTGACAGCCAACTGAACATGAGCCAGCAGTGTGCCCAGGTGATCCAGAAGGCTAACAACATCTTGGCCTGTATCAGAAATGGCATGGACAGCAGATCCAGGGATCCAGCAGATCCCTCTGTACTCAGCACTAGTGAGACCGCTCCTTGAATCCTGTGTTCATTTCCGGGCCCCTCAGCACAAGAAGGATGTTGAGGTTCTGGAGAGAGTCCAGAGAAGAGCAACAAAGCTGGTGAAGGGGCTCGAGAACAGGCCTTATGAGAAGCGGTTGAGACATCTGAGGTTGTTTAGCCTGGAGAAGAGGAGGCTGAGAGGAGACCTCATTGCTCTCTACAACTACCTGAGAGGAGGTTGTAGAGAGGAGGGTGCTGGCCTCTTCTCCCAAGTGACAGGGGACAGGACAAGAGGAAATGGCCTCAAGCTCCAGCAGGGGAGATTTAGGCTAGAGATTAGGAGGAAGTTTTTCACGGAAAGGGTCATTGGGCATTGGAACAGGCTGCCCAGGGAGGTGGTTCATTCACCTGCCCTGGAGATGTTTAAGGCACGGGTAGATGAGGTGCCGAGGGACATGGTTTAGTGTTTGGTGGGAATGGTCGGACTCAGTGATCCAATGGGTCTCTTCCAACCTGGTGATTCTATGATTCTATGATTCTAATGAAGATGTCAGCTGATATATGCTGTGGTTGCAGGACCATCTGCTCAGGAGTAAACAAGTAGCCTCAACACTGGAGTAAGCATTGAGAGTTTTCTCCTTGTTACTCTTTCTGCAGTGATCACCACCCCACAAAATGCAGTCACAGTTTCAGACATTTCAGGATAAGGGGCTAGCAACAGCTTCAGATATCCTGAATTTACCCCATAGAATGATATCCCAAAGCAATTAGGTGTTTTGTAAGAGAAATGCTACTGATTTTCCTGGAGAACCTCCTCTATAGATGGCAGATGATGGCAGACGTTTAGCCACATTTATGCAGCTGATTGCCCCAGGATAGATTTTGCACCAGAACTCTTTCTTCTTGAGGAGGTGTTTTTATTTTAGTGTTTTTATTATGCTGTGTAGCTCTTGGAAACTTACATTGCTTATTCTCTGACCGAAGGTTTGGACAACTAACTCATCCTAGCTGTTTTCTTTGGACACTAGAAAGTGTAAGAGCTGTAAACACTTTGGCTGGGTTATTACGACAGGATTTGTCATAAATTTTAAACAAACAGGGAACAACTTTCTTGATTTTATAAAATTCTGTAATTTTTTTTCCTCTCTAAAACATAAAAAAGTACATAAAATTATTATTGTTAATAAAAAGAAATGCATTTAAGTAAAAGATAGTCAATTATGTTTAATTTGAATGTTTTGTATAATATGAACTATATTTTGCAGAAGGAAATAATTTCAAAATGAGAAATTGAAGTGTTCCATTCCATTTCAAAAGGGAACACATTGACATTGTAAAGCTCCAGTAAAATAAGTTATCAAAACAGTCATTTATCCTAAGACACTTTTGGCAAAAGTTACTGTTTTCAAACTCCTTTGTAACCTTTGTAGACTTGCATTATATTCACAAGGTACTTACTTTAAGTGTAAAATGTAGCTTTACCTTGAGTATGCTTAACATAAAGTTTTTCCACCTAGATAAACTATTGCAGAGGGGGCCAATGAACTTCACGAAGAAGTCAATATGATTTCAGATGAAGTTTTTTATTCAGGGTTTAGTCGTTGTTTATATAGGGCAAGCAGGCCAAAACATCAGGTAAACATTGATTGGTACTTCTGCCCTAGCAACTAGCCCCTCCTGGCAACCGCCCATTCCACATCTCTTTGTTGCTAGCTTGAAAACTCCTGCCTCCATCCCCAAACCACTTCATTAACATAACACAACAAAGTCATTCACCACTTTTGTGATTTTCCCAACTCCGCCCTGCCAGGGCACTTAAGGAAACAATTCCAAATAATAAAGAATATCTGTTTTCATAAAATATGGTTTGGCTCAATGCCATTTTTTTTTTTCTTACGGGCAGAAACCTCTACATCTAGTCTGGATTTAGATGGAATATGTATTATTCATGACAGTATAGCACTGCTGAGATTCATGATAGGGCAGAATTGTGGTTTGACTATCCATATTATATATTCCAAATCTTCCTCTTCCAACCCCTCAAAAACTCATTGTTAACTGTGAAACACATGGGCCTGTAACTGCAGCTGAGGACTTTTATAGCCATAAAGGAAATAATGGGACATCAAGTCACTTGAATAATCAATACCTTCAATGATTTCTGCTATTACACTTCTCATGTATATATGTTTGTAACTTTTTCATTCTTATTTTCCTATCAAAGTAGATTTTCTTTGCAAGAGAAAAGCTTTTTTTTTTTAATAGGAGTATAAAAATAGCCTCCTAAAATGGAAATTATGACATGTAAGTAATATTCTTAAATTATTGCTGTAAAGACAGGAACTGAGTCATAGTCTTTATACAAACTGATTGCTGTTGTGTCTTGTACTTACTGTTTTTTCTCCTTTTCCATTTGAATACACAGGCATTAGTTTATCTCTTTGGCAGATGGTATCACACTACACACAGGCCATCAGGATAATGTCAGACATTTCCAATTACATGGAGATATGTGAGAGAAACACAGACACGTCTACACTTTTTCTTTTACTAATTGCTAAAAAAATGACACATCAGTCTTGTTTGCAAATAAAAAAGGATGAGATTTCTTTACTCATTTCAAGGACTTACACCCCTTACTGTTACATTTTAACTCCAGCCGGCAATAAGCACCATACAGCCACTCTCTCATTCCCTGCTGCCCCCCAGTGGGATGAGAGAGTGAATCAGAATAGTAAAAGTAAGAAAATTTGTGGTTTGAGATAAAGACAGTTTAATAAGTAAAACAAAATACACATACAACAGAAGCAAACCAAGAAATTCATTCACCTCTTCCCATCAGCAGGCAGGTGTTCAGCCATCTCCAGGAAAGCAGGGCTTCATCACACACCTTGATTACTGAGAAAGACAAACACACTACCCCTGAATGTTCTCCCCACTTCCTTGTTTCTCCAGATGTATATGCTGAGCATGATGTCATACAGTGTGGAACATCTCTTTGGTCAGTTGCAGTTAACTGTCTCAGCTGTGTCCCCTCCCAACTTCTTGTGTACCTCTAAGCAACTCATTGATGTGGTGGGGTGAGAAACAGAATAGGTCTTGGCTTTGTGTAAGCACTGCTAAACAGTCACTAAAATATCCCTGTCTTATCAACATTGTTTTCAACAAATATCCAAAATATAGCCCCATACTATCTACTATGAATAAAATAAACCTTATCCCTATTAAATCTATCTGTTTTGCTGTGAAACACATTACGTTCAACAAGGTCAAGTGCAAGATGCTACACCCAGTTCAGGGCAATCTGCGATTCCAATACAGGGTGTGGGATGATGTGATTGTATGCAGCAATGTGGAGAAGGACTTGGGAGTGCTGATTGGTAAGACAGCAATATGTCCTGAGCTGCACTGATGGAAGTGTGATCAGCAGGTTAAGGGAGATGATTCTCTCCCTCTACTCTGCTCTTGTGAGACCCCACCTGAAGTACTGTGTCCAGTTCTGGAATACCCAGTATAAGAAGGATATGGAACTGATGGAATAGGTCCAGAGGAGGGCCATGAAGATGATCATAGGGCTGGAGCACCTCTGTTAAGGGAACTGGCTGAGACAGTTGTGGTTGTTCAGCCTGGAGAAGAGAAGGCTTCAGGGAAACCTTAGAGAGACCTTCCAGTGCTTGAGGGGGGCCTACAAGAAAGTTGGGAAGCGACTCTTTACAAGGGCATATAGTGATCGGATGAGGGCGGGAATGGTTTTAAATTGAATGGGGGAAGATTTAGATTAAATATTAGAAAGAAATCCTTCACAATTTGGATGGTGAGGCACTGGAACAGGTTTCCCAGTGAAGTTGCGGTTGGCCCTTCCCTGGAATTGTTCAAGGCCATGTTGGATGGGGCCTTGGGTAGCCTGATCTAGTGGGATATGTCCCTGCTCATGGCAGAGGGCGTTGGAACTAGATGGTTTCTAAGGTCCCTTCCAACTCAAACCATTCTAAGATTCTATTGTCCCAGCCAAAAACCAGCACACTTACTTCAAAGACGTCAGTCATGTGTCATATTCTAATGTAGTGACACATCATATTGTTGATACCTAGAACGTGTTCCCACTCTGTTATTCTCCTTTCCAAATCCCTCCTCTCGGCTTCACCATCTCTTTACCTCACATTATGTCCTCACAAAAACAATCTTCACAAATCCTTCTAGATCCTTAAGGCTGCTGCTACATCTAGAAAGTCAGAAAAAACCTGCAGCTTGAACCAGGCGGTGGTGACAGTGTGTTCTTTTAGCCAGGATGCTACCTACAAGCACTACAATCTTCTGTTTCACTATGTAATGTCACTGTCTGCTTTGTCTCCCTCAGGAATTCATTATTTTTCCTGCCACCAATACCTCTCACAGCTTTTAATTTAATGGTGTTAATAGCAGCCTGTTGCTGCTAGAAGTGCAGGATAGGAGAGGGAAGAGACTGTGGTAAGTCAAATCTTTATTTCCACAGAGGAGACATAGTAAGAGATAATGAAGTATACCCTTCTCAATATTGTATATCCGTCTAATCTCTGTTTTCAATAAGCCTTTCCTCTCTTAGCTAGTCCTCTTGCCTTATGTATTTTTTTTATATGATAAAGTAGTAATTACTGAATCATCTGTGTCACAGGTGAAAACTGAAATATGACTGCTCCCTGCTTCCTTTTCTCACTTCTGAAATGCTCTGCAGAGATAGAGGAAGAAGATAAAGGTCTTTTACATCACTGATATTTTTTCTGCTTTATTTTCCTATCCACTTGCAAAAGCCTATAGACTCTTGTTCAGAAGATATAAGGACCAGAAAATAGAAACATTTGAATTCTGATTTCAATTCTAAAAGTGCATTTTGAATGATGAAAAATACGTCCTTGTTTTTTTACTCAGTTTATTCACCTTTTAAGAAATGATAATAACTAATTTTTCAAATGCTAGCTCCATTTATACCTCCTTCTTTTCTCCTAGCTTTTTCTTCCTCAGCTCCCTGTAGCTGTTTTCATCTGTCCTGGTGGTAATTAGTAGATAAAAGAAACAAGAATGGGAATAGGAGACAATTCTAGATTCATATTTGGAAACAGAAAGAGTATATTTCTTTTCTAGTAATGGCAAAACACAGTGTCAAAGCATTTTCATTGTCAAATAGTCTTTCTACTGATTTAAAACATACTGAAGCAGGACAGCTAGGCACATTAGTTTCAATGCATTGTAAAACATGATAGACTGACAAAATGCTGAATAGTAACACTCTGATAAAGTGAGTTCAAGCATTTCTAAAGGATACAAGACCTTCCATTAACTTAATGGATATTCTAAGCTTGTTGTGGCAGAAATATGATCCAAAGTGAGCTAAATTCCTGTCTTTGTACATTTATTTAACCCTACCAATATGTTTGTAACATTACACTTTGCTACATCAGATGTAGTGCTCCTGTCTAAAATGTCAAGTGTTTCTTGAAAATAAATTCAAACAGGGAATAAACCAATGCTGAACAAGTAACTTCTCTTGTTTCTGTTTTGTTTATGTATATTTTTACTTGGTTGTTTTTTGCGTCTGTTTAAAGACTAACATTCTTTTCAAGAGAGAGTCTACTTGAGTGCTGAGCAACATCAGCCACTGCAACTGGAAAGTACAGGCTACAATGTATTGCAAGAAACAGAAATTACAGGTGCTGCTAATTCTCTGTGACATTCACTGAGTGTTATTATTAATAGTGAACAACTCTACATCTGCCAAAAGTGATATGTTCTCAACTACTTAAGAACTTTGCATTTCATATCCAGTTCCAAATGTTTTAGATCAGTTATGGAATTTGAAATGGTACTTCTTAAAATGTATGCCAACAAGCTAATATACTTAGTATTTCAACAGGGCTGTTAGAATAGCGGTTCAAACTGAATATTCAAACATGGTTCTTACACAATGGTTACGACTTAGAGACCATTTCTATATGAATGGAAGCCCTCATGCTTCTCCTGAACTGAGCACCATGGGCTTGCTGCAAGGCATTGAACCTAAAACCTGTCATGGGCTCTCACAGTACAGTAATTGCAAAGACTACTTAAAACAAACTGCTCAAATGCATCATTGAAATATGTATGTATCCTTGCTACTTTTCCTGTGGAAGGCTAAGGATATACTTTTTTATATTCTCATCTACTAAAATTATAACACTATACTTGCCAACATGTTTAAATAAGCGTGAAAAATAGATTGACTTAAGCAGTTTGGCCATTCAGTTGGCTGTGACCCATTGGTGTGAGTAAGGCAGATGTATATAAGTTGTAAGGCAGATTTCCACTTAGCCTTTTATGAACTGACAGCAGAATAAGATCTGATTCAGCACAAGAAGTTACAGTCTGTGAGGTATATTTCTCATCTATTCTTATATCTTTGCTTTGTAACTTGCATTGTCAGTGTTAGCATATGCACAGTAATCACTTGTCTAATGATAGAATCATAGAATTGTAGAATAATAGAATGTTTTGAGTTGGAAGGGACCTTAAAGGTCAACAAGTTCCAGCTCCCCTGCCATGGGCAGGGACACTTCCAACTAGATGAGACAACTCAAGGCCCCATCCAACCCGGCCTTGAACAATTCCAGGGAACGTGAATCCACAACTTCTCTGGGAAACCTGTTCCAGTGCCTCACCATCCAAATTGTGAAGGGTTTCTTTCTAATATTTAATCTAAATCTTCCCCCATTCAATTTAAAACCATTCCCATTCATCCTATCACTACATGCCCTTGTAAAGAGTCGCTCCCCAACTTTCTTGTAGGCCCCCCTCAAGCACTGGAAGGTCTCTCTAAGGTTTCCCTGAAGCCTTCTCTTCTCCAGGCTGAACAACCCCAACTATCAGCCTGTCCTCATAGCAGAGGTGCTCCACCCCTTTGGTAGTCCATCCAAGAATATATTTAAAAAGTTACTATGGGACAGAGTAGCTAAGACAGCATTAGTGTGACTTTATTTTAGATATCAAGAAATAAGAACAAAACAAAAATCACATTTACTCCCTGCCTTCTTCCCAGAATCAGCTTCGCTCCTGACTCATCTAACACTTCCTCCTTCCCTGAGCAGCACAGGACATGTAGGGAGTTGGGTTTGCAGCCAGTTCATCACATCTTCNCAATTTAAAACCATTCCCATTCATTCTATCACTATATTCCCTTGTAAAGAGTTGCTCCCCAACTTTCTTGTAGGCCCCCCTCAAGCACTGGAAGGTCTCTCTAAGGTTTCCCTGAAGCCTTCTCTTCTCCAGGCTGAACAACCCCAACTATCAGCCTGTCCTCATAGCAGAGGTGCTCCACCCCTTTGGTAGTCCATCCAAGAATATATTTAAAAGTTACTATGGGACAGAGTAGCTAAGACAGCATTAGTGTGACTTTATTTTAGATATCAAGAAATAAGAACAAAACAAAAATCACATTTACTCCCTGCCTTCTTCCCAGAATCAGCTTCACTCCTGACTCATCTAACACTTCCTCCTTCCCTGAGCAGCACAGGACATGTAGGGAGTTGGGTTTGCAGCCAGTTCATCACATCTTCTCTCTTCTGCTCCTTCCTCCTCACATTCTTCCTCTGTTCTATCATGGTGTCCCACCCATAGGCTACAGTCTTTCATAAACCTCTCCAACGTGAGTCCTTCCCATGAGTCCTTCCATTCTTCAAGAACTACTCAAGTATGTGTTCTTTTCATGACATGCAGTGCATCAGGTAAAGGCTGCTTCAGCATGGGTTCTCCATGAGTTCCTAAGTCTGTCAGAAAATCTACTCTAGTGCGGGCTCTACATGGGTTCACACTCTCCTTTAGGCACATACACCTGCTCCAGTGTGGTGTCCTCCACAGGCTTCAGGTTGACCTATGGACCTCTGTGGGCTGCTGGTGGACAACCTCCTCTTCATGGACTTCACCGTGACTTACAGGGGAATCTCTGCTCTGGCTTCTGGAGCAACTCTTTCCCTTCCTTCTTCCCTGACCCTGGTGTTGCAGGTCTATTTCTTTCAGATTTTCTACTCTCTCCTAGTTGCTGTTTCACAGTGGGTTTTACCCTTTCTAAATATATCATCACAAAGATGTCACCAACATTGTTGATTGGCTCAGCTTTGGCCAGTGGTTAATCTGTCTTGGAGCCAAGTGGGGACATGGAGACAGTTTCTGATTTCTTCTAACAGAAGTCACCCTTACATCCTCCACACTACCAAAAACCTTGCCATGGAAACCTAATACAACCCTCAAAAATAATTTCCTGCACCAAAATAAAAATAATTACCTAACAATACTGACAAATTCGGGCATTACATGCACTCCACCTCTCATACTCTCATCATAATTACAAAAAATAATCCCCAATTTTTATTCACCTCTCTGATAATGCTCAGTCCACATTTTGCCCATTTCCTCCCCCGGATACCTTGCCTCAAATTTCTCCAGTGTCCCATCTTAGGCACCAAAACAGGCTGTGATGGGCTGACCATGACTGGTCACCAGGTGCCCATAAAACTGCTGCATCACTCCCTCTCCTCAGTAGGACAGGGAAAGAATATAAGATTAAAAACTCATGGGTCAAAATAAAGGCATTTTAGTAAAGAAAAGCAAAGGCCATGTGTGAAAGCAAAGGGAGCCAAAAAGATTAATTCTCTACTTCCCAATAGTAACTGATGTTCAGCTACTTCCTGGGAAGCATAGCCCCAGTATGTGCAGCAGTTGCTTCTGAAGACAAACACTTTAATAATAAATGTCCCTCCTACTCCTTCCTCTAATCTGTTGTTGCTAAGCGCAACATCATATGATATACAACATCCCTTTGTTTAGCTTGGGTCAGCAATCCCAGTTGTGTCCTTTCCCAACCTCTTGCTCTCCCCTAACCTACTGGCCTTTAGAATAGGGGTGACAGTTGTTGGAGACACAGCCTTTATGCTCTGTGAGCTCTGCTTATGAGTAGCCAAAACACTGGCATGATATCAATACCATTCTGGCTGCAAGTACAAAGCACAGCAGTGTGAGGGTTGCTATGGGGAAAGTTAATTCCATCCCAGCCAGAATTTATGCACCAGCATTCAGATTAGAGTGAAGACAATGTTTGGTTTAAACTATTGTCCAGTCTTCCTTACTCAGATTAGACATTATTCTGAAAAGGAGTTGAAGTCTGTCTGGAAGAAGACCAGGGAAAGAATAGGTGTTTCTCTTACTGTTGTGGCATTTGATAAGGAGAGGAGAATCCTTGTCTGTGTTTCTGTGAATCCTTATGTATTGTATTGTATAGGGCATTGAGTAAAATAAGCAGAAAATACTGAGTAAAACCACCAGTGTTTTCTGTAGGTCTTTTGCCAAGAATGTATGGTTATCAGGCTAGGTACAACTTTACCAAGATGCCAAAAGAATAAATGGACCTTGGTATTAACAAAATAGCACAATGATATTGAGCTCCTCCTGGTTAGCATTCCTCAAAAGACTTGATGTCATTAAATAATTGTTAAAATTGTATCTAAAATGTTTAAATTATTTGTGAGATATTTAAATAATTTATGAGCGTTTTCATATTTCCATGAAATCTACTTAACATATTAAAATACCCCCCTATTTATATTTCTAGTATTAAAACCATTTGAAATTGAAACAAAAAGTTAACAATACACATTGATGAAATCACAACCTTTGATTTATTCCTCTATCAGATCAGACACTTCAGATATTAACCTGGCAAATCTCAGTGGTAGTTCTAACATTACAATCAAGCTCTGTAATGAGCCTTCTGGAGTAAAGGGAATCAGTGACAGGTCCTGCTGATTAATGTTTGAAATATTGATTAGGTAAGGGGTACTGGAATATTAAAAGCACCTAAAAGTATTATACAGACACCTAGTAATTTGTATGGTAATAATATGATCATTCATCCTTTCCATCTTCCTAACATTCTTCCATGCTTTTTCCTTACCTCCTGCTTTTGGAATTTTGAGTAGTTTGTACACAGTTTTTGTTTTTAATTCATCATCTTAATTTCCAGAAATGTACCTTATCTTTCTAGGTAAGTGTCTTTCATAACATATCTGAAAGTTTCTGTACTTCTAGTATCTATTCAGTGTCCATGTCATAACTAAGTCCTTTATCTGACAAGCTTTTTCATACAATAATCATGTCTTTATAGAGCAAAAATTAGCATTAAGCTGCCATGGAATCATGGCAGAAGTATTCATCAGTAACATTATTTACACTTAATTATAAATTTTGGGTTACTTGCACTTCCTTCCTATCTACCCTCAATGAACCCTCTGCAAAAATTTCTGATCGTTTTGTGACTTACTCTTTAGTTCCTTTTGATTTATCACTATTTTTCTGTTCATAACATTCACAGGATTCACAGTAGTATTTTAAGCCGACTTTTTTTCTGCAAAGCTGTGTGCAAAACATTTTTTCTCTGCTAGTTTTACAAGGAAAACTACTATATATGTTGTGAGGCCTGACTGCAAATTCATAATCAAATTTCTAAGAAACTGTCATTCCTATTCTCCTTTGGTTTTCATATTCTTCATTGTTTTTTCCTCTATATATAGTAGTGCTTTGAATAAAGATTTACTAACATTCAGGATTTTTTCTCTCTAGTATAATAAGTAGTTCTATTGAACCCGTAGTGTTGTATTATCTTTCTGCTTTAGTTATTTTTTTTCATTCTCTCTAATTTAGAAAATAAAAAATATTTTTTCATTTTCTTAATTTATTTTCCTAAAGGATAAAGATGTTAAATAATCCTAAATGAAACATACATTTCTTGACCATCCCATCAGATTAATCTTATAGCTAAATTCATTTAAATTTATACCTTCTTTATAGTCATTAAGTTTTGAACTCCTGTGACAGCACAATATGCAAATCAATATTTTTTTCTTTTAAGATTAATATTTCGAGGTAACATCTTATCATTTACCAGGAATTATATTTCTTTTAAAACATACATTATGAAATTTTATAATTATATTAAAAACACTACACAGTATTTGAAATTATGCTTAATTTATACAAACTTCACAAAACTGGAGGCCTTTGCCATGTCCTTATAGCATAAAGCAAATCAAGCCATTTATATTCATGTTGACTGGAAATGTAAAGGAAATTCTTCCTTTCTCAAAGAAAATAATATTTTTTTTCTAAAAGGAGAGTTAATAATCTAACACAAACCAAGTAATATATCTCACTGATTTTTTTTCTCATGTTGAGAAATAATCAGCAATTGTCTTCCAAATCTAATTGATAGTGCGCAGGTCAGATAAATTTGAGCCTGACTTGTTTTGTTTTAGCTTTACATATAAAATGTGTTTTCCAATAAGCATTTTCTTAGCATGAGAAGAAGTTAATTTTCCAGTCTATTAAGACAATATTAGGGAAAAATTTTACTATTCATTTTGTCTTCCTTTTCTCTTTAAACAAGACAAACTCTTAACGCTTTCAACAGTAAGACTAGTTGAGTGTTAAGTTCCAGAAACAGGTTAGATGGAAAACTAAGCTTTATATTTTGGTTTTGTTACTATGTACTTTAGTAATTTTTTTTTATTCACAACCTATAATAAATTCAGATATACCTTTCGCATGCAGAAGAAAGTATATCAAAATTGTAAGTAGTTACAATATTTATAATTATTTTTCGTGACATACCAGTCACAGACAATAACATGAAAATTGCCAGAGGCAAATATTGCTCGAAGACAGTCTAAGGCTCTACTTTGCCTGGAAAACCAATTCATGAATGAGCTGCAGAAAACACTCCACTGGTTTTTGCAGCATCAAGGTACTCCACATTTTCTTACTGTGTAACACTGTGGCAGATGGTGACATGTTTTTACTATAAAATCCCTGCCTCTCAAAAATTGCATAATGTTATACATTATTTTGTATATCCAAATCCTCTGTAGTGGTGTATAATGGTCAAATACAACAAATTGAACTAGGATTATACATATAATGATAAATATGAGATAGTTTCATATCTGCAAGGCAGCCTGGGTCTCCAAATGTTGAAATTACCAGTAAGGCACATTTAACTAACTTCTGATTGTTTCTTTAGTCAGAGGCACACTATTGTCAAAATAACTCATACTGTTTTCTTGAACTACAGTAGACAGCTATCTAAGCATTATTTATGAGTTAAAAAAAAAGACCTGATCAAATTCCCTCCTTCTTTGAAGATAGTTTAAAACAAGAAAAGTTTAGATGTCATTATAAAATAAGATCAACTCAAACTTTAGCCTCCCTGAAAATCATTGTAATTCTTGAGGATGTGTCTGGCAGCATATGAAAATTCATTGGAAAACATGATTATAAATCCCCTGCCAGTTAAATGAAACCCACCAGAAGCACTAACGTGAAGCATTTTACTTGAAAAAGCCCCACAAAGTACCTGCAGATTGGCCTAGTGTTTAAATGTGATGTGTAAGTAAGGAAGATTCAACACCCACTCCTATATTTAATATTAATGACAATAGTCTCCACAGCACCTAGAAAGGGGAGGTACAGACTGAGTACCAGCAGGCTCTTTGTCTTGCATTGGTCCTGACATGTAGATCACAAGTAATTTGGGCCATTGCTATTTCAGATGAAGGTGCAAGAAAACTGTAGGTGAATAATTGTAAGGCAACACTAGCAAATATTGAAAGGATACTGTCCTATGTATTTCAATTTAATCTACTTCTAACTAACAGTTAATAAGACTATATTACTACTTTGGGAGTGTAAAGAAGGAAAAGCATTTTCTTTATCAATGCTAGGCAGAGATCAATTTACTTTTGAATAAAAGGAGGGGTTTGTCCCTTTTAAAATCTATAAATTTTACCAAATTAAAGATTATATATTCCTGATTATATGTCAGATTTCTTTCCAANCACAACCTCCCTTCAGGTATTTGTAGAGAGCAATGAGGTCTCCTCTCAGCCTCCTCTTCTCCAGGCTAAACAACCCCAGCTCTCTCAGCCGCTCCTCATAAGGTCTGTTCTCTCCAGCCCCTTCACCAGTTTTCACCAATGAAAACATATATACGTCTAGATTAGCTTTTATAGGGAGAAACTACTTAGTAGAGACCAAGACTTACTCAAAACAGGTGATTAATGAAAGCTAATAAAGCAGATGATAATACCAAGATATGTCACAAAGTAGTGAAAGTAGCGTGAAATAAGTACCACTAGAGCTCCAAATTTGTTCCATATTTCTGAAAAGTAAAAGTGAACAGGACATATAGATCGGGTTGATGAGAACATTAGTTTAGAAAGGACAACTTTACATCATAATTCTTTTCAAAGAAAAATTTAGGATACTATTTGGTCTAAAAGGAAGATGTTCCCTGTTTCTTCATCTCATGCTGGACACGAGTTTTAAACGGATGCCTGTCTCATTCTCTGAAAAGTGCAATTTGGCTGCAGTTCAGTCATAAATATAACGTCACCTACCTTAAGGTTACTTCTATTTGTGCTTGTGCTCATGGCCCATAGGTTTCTTCTGGCAGCAAGAGACCTTTGCCTAACCCCATTTTATAAGGGAATCTTCTTTGGGCATAAAGCCAAAATATATACAATTACAGTAGCTCTGTAGGGAATGCTCAGAAACTTAATGAGTTAGCTTTATGACTTCTTTGCACTGAACCATCACAAATTTACTGTGGAGTATTAGTGACTCTGATCCAGGAATTAGTATTATGACTGGCTTTGTATGATTATTGCAGAGGTGGAATTTAATCTGGGTTAAAGGAAAGTATAGTTGGTTGTTTTGTTTTATTCTTTTTACTAGGATTGGATCTAAATTTACATCATTTTTAATTAAAATTCATAAACATTAATTCAATCTGTAAGACAAAAGCATGTGGAACTTCAGTGAAACTTCTGTGACTGTAACTGTAAAATTACTTAATTTAGCTCTTTGGGTTCATGCTGTGATATTTGCATTAAAAATGGAATCTGAAAATATTTTGAACATCATTATCTTTCCCTGACTTCAGTAAGAAACATTACTCATCAGATCAAAAATATTGGACTTCTGTTATTCTGTAATGTTATTTAAGTTGTTGACTCAGTTTAAAATATCTATTGAAGTTATAAAATTGTTAACTAGTATATTTCCTGAGTTTAATTTTGAATGCAAGGAACCCTGTTGTAGTATAGCAGAAATAACTTCTGCTCTAATCTACATTGAGTACATGACTATTTACTTCAATTACCTATTTTAGTGACAAGATATACTTGCTAAGTTAAAGTGTCCTTAACATTTGTACTCAAAACCAATACTTCTGAAAATATACTGCATTAGCTGCTTTATTAGTTTTCCTGACAGCTTGGAGACAAGGTCTCCTGATGTGACATCAATACATAATGTGAGCTTTTTCTACAGAGATTCATTCTTATTTGGAAGTCACATCACATTATGATAAATGGCACCCATAATATTATAGATAAATGTGTCTAAAAGGGTACATAATGTTCAAGTGTTGTTGAAAGAGATGGGGAAAGCTAGCATTATTTTTTTTTTACATAACAGCATTTGTTTGAATACATTTTTGACATTTGTATTCTGTTGTGGAATTCTAGTACTTTAAAAATATTTATTCCTTTTCATCTTATTTTGATACTTATTTTATAAAAGATTTCATACAAGAAAATGCTTGAATACACAGATATATTGATCTTTGATTTAAAACAGTAAAGAAAATAATTTCTTCGTGAAGTAAGGTAGTTAGTTTTCTGATTCTTCTTTTCAACATATTATAATATACTGCTTAATAGCATCACACACAAATTAAATAGCCCATCCACTGAAGTTCTTGGACTTCATAGGGATCAAATAGCCATTCGTGTTTGAATTAAAGCCACACTGTCAAACTAGTTCACAATTTGGAGGGAAGTCAACATTCCTTTCTTCTAGACACTTGAGTCTACATACGAACTAGAGGGACAAGTTTTGGCTTCCCCCATTGTGAGGAACAAATTTGAAACAGTTATTGCCTCAAAGACTGCTGACCAAAGGGAATCACCACTCCACAGAAGAAAGCAGGAGGGCCATACACAGACTTGAGATTCAGGGCGGCAATGAGCAGGTGTAGTTGGATGAAGATATCGAGGACATGACAACTTGAACTGAAAGAAGCTATAAAAAGCACCCAAGAAGCCCACACACTACTCTTTCTTGCTCTCTGTCCACTGCTCACTGTTCGCAGGACCCCTGACTCCTTGCAAGACCTCTGAGACCCTGACTCATGGTGGTGACTATTCTTGATATCCTATCCCAAACTCTTGACTAACTTTCTATCTTTGTTCCTCACTTTCCTGTTTCTATCTCTCACCTACTGCCTTTTTTTTTGCAACAAAGAAAGCCTTTTGATTTATGGCACTTGATCTCATTTGTGTCCTCATCTCATCTTGGGGATTTTAAACGAAACCTCCCTGACTTCATCTAAGGAACCTACCACCCATACAAGACAAGGAAGAAGGGGCCAGTGCAGAAGTCCATTAAGAAGATTAAAGCAAGTACAATGAAGCTGGGGCAGGGATTGGAGGTGGGGTGAGGAAAAGGAAAAGGGAAAAGGAAAGGGAAGAGGATACATATGACATGTATATTCAGATATATATAAAAGCGGCCACACAGATCACAGGCAGACACAGAGCACTGAAAAGTACAACCAGCATCAACAGGTTCATCCAGCTTCCCTCTGGCTGAGCTGGATAGAAGTCCATTGGTAAGATTATATGTTTATGCACATAAATCCAGAACTCCCTGGGATTCTTCTCATCCCCAGTAGCAAACACCCCATGGTCCGGCTTTTAGAGACACTCCTGGCTTCCAGACTATTTCATCTACTTATAGGGCAATTTGGCTTGGGTTTTTTTGCTAATGATCATACACTCACTCACTCACACCCTTTCTTGGTGTTGGTGCTATGAACATGGGGACCTCTAAGACCTGATCCCACACTAGCTCATGATTTCACTCTGGTCTCTCAAGTCTCTGGCATGCAGGCATATGCGTCCTCAAGTACACTGTCTTGGTTTGGTTGCTGGTAGGCAGACTTACATCCATTTCAGTTGCTTGCACCACAGAATTGCATACCCTCCAATACATGATCTGACTTTAGCTTCTTGCACTCAGACTCACATACGTTCACAGACACACACAGAGTGAATAGAGAGTCCCTCAAACAGGAAATGAGTTATAAATTTGATAAGAACATAGGATAAACTGTGTTGATCAGTTACAGGTCATGGACAAACATCTGCACCTATCAGTAAATTATTTACACGTGGTCAGCCCTTTTTATCGTCTTATCATTCCATTTTCCCATAGTTGTTCCTCTTCAATTCAGTTAAATTCATCCTTTTCCCTGTCTTTGTATCTTCCTTCAATGGTGTCTCATCCTCTGAGTTCTTAATTTGTGTTTCTGCCTGTCATTGTGCCCTTGTGCTGCTCTGAGCTTGTGGAGACAGACCTTTTAAGGGCTGATTGCTCTCCTGTGATGGGCATAGGAGCAACCAGAACTACTGTTTGGGTTCCTCCATCTACCATTTTCTGTCTGTGCTCCTTTGTGATTGTGGAGATGAGCTTTTATTACATAGCTTACTAAGGTTTGGATCAAGACACTGGCAGGTATAGTTCATGTGTTGATATCCATGAGAGAATTTTTTTTCTCATTTGACATCATATCCAATGGAGGTTTGACTCAGCTGTGTGGATAGTGGTATGTAGTACTGTTTGAGTTGTCCTCTTACCCTTCTTGCTGTCAGCTGGTATTTTAACAGAATGCAAATCCTCTTTGCATCTTATGTCATGCCTGGCAGCACCATACAGGTATCTTGGATGTCCTATGGCTCTGCAGTATATTTAAGCATCCGAATAATATACCTAGCATTTGTCACTATAATAATTCCATAGACTTTGCTGCATTGTTTTGACTATAATGTGGCCTAGACTCCAGGGTCTACGTGACTAGTATGTAGGCACTTATATGTAGATAGACTAATCTGAAACTGAATCCCTATGTAGGTTTTGCTAGCAGTCTAACTGCTCTATATTTAACAAAAGAGGAGGGGAGAAAAAAGCAGATAACGAAGAAATACAAGTGCATAACAATGTTCTGTGTTCATTATAGCAAAGATGATAGCTGAAGGTAAAGAGTCTTGTAAAGTCTCATGAGAGAGTGGGGTTATAGGGAGTTTGGACTGGATTGTTTCTGTGTACTTTGTGTTGTATCACACGGGGTGCACAGTAGGAATGAAGTGCTTTCACTCTGATTCTCGGTGTAGTGAAGATAGTTTCTGTTTCTTAATTTTACTGACATTGGAAATATACAAATAAATTATCAACAAAATAATTCCCTTTAGTTTAATAAATGTACATTTTAACTTTCAAACAAGCTGTAACATGGTTCATGATTTAGCATGAACTGTTTCTCTCTGTTTAGTTGAAGCAATTAATCTTATCATAGAAAAGGCAGATTCAGCAAATGACATTTTAAGAAATCTGGTTCTTGCAGATCCAAAACCCTGAAACACCTGCTCCCACAGATTGTCAGAGTGTGAAGAGCTGACCAAGCACTGTGTTATTACTTTTAGCCACTGCATTGCTCAGATTATAGTCACCCTGCCCTATGTTCAGATCTCTAGGAGGCTCAAATGTTTCTCGATGGCCCTACAGGGACTTCAGGATGAAAGTCCTTCAGGTCCCAAGGACTTTTCAGCCCTTTGGGACTGAACATTCTTCAGAGGACACCTATGGGGAATTCTAAGGATTAAGACAACTGCAACTGCCTCTAGTCCCTGAATGAGCATTACTAGGGAAAAAAAATTATCTGTGCATTTATATTCTACTCTACAACCATATTAAAAATTAACCCGAAGTACACCATCTAATGAATCAAAATATTTTTTTAAAGATCTATTACAATTTCCTCAGCTTGCTAAACCACAGCTCTCAACAGATTTTTAAAGGATAAAAAATATTGTGCTGGAGAAGCAGATTTATGAATACACAGGAGAAACAGCTGCAAGGAACACAGGATGAAAGCAGGATGCTGAGATAATGTGAAACTATAGCATTGTACTTCATGATGCATTTTAGCTTAAGTCCTTGCTGAAGGATAAGCCAGCATTAGCTCTGTGATCTTTAAGATAACTTTCAGAGAGAGTCCATCACATTATTTCCTGCATTATGTTATTAAATTAAACATAAACCAGAAAAATAAATAACATCTTGGATATTGTGAAGAACTTCCAAAGACAGAAAAAGTCTTGGGATTTCTCATGCAGACTTATTCTCTTGGTTGTTACTGGGGGTGGTTCCTCAAAAATTGTTTAAATGTGGTGTCTAGGGAACAGATTCCCTCTAGCCTTCATTCAGAAGTGGTATCTGTAATGTAACCATAGCACCTATTCTGCATGACCCAGACCCTTCATTGCTGAACACCATATTATCAGTGTAGATGGACAGTCTCAAATTGTTTGTAAACACTACAGAATACAGTTGGAAATTGATATTTAATGTCTTCTCAGATAGAAAAATAATCCAGGCATAGAAACAGTGTTCAAGTATTCTCTTCCATATCTGATGGAGAGAAAAGCTGCAGCCTACAGCACAGGCATTGTGCTCAATGAACATAGTAAGATCTCTAAAAGAGCAGCAAAGATTTTATCAACTCTACATCGAAATCATCCCTGTTTCACTCTGCAGGAAATGGATTATCTTAGCTCTGCTTCACAGTAACTGTAAAAAAACCCAACCCAAACCTATCTTCAAATCACTCAGATAAACGTTGTTATTACTTTTATATAGTATGAGAACTGTAAAGCTTAAAATAAATTTAAATCCATGTCTGAGGATTTAATCCATGGTGTTGGATTAAATATTCTGTGGAGGGTTTTCCTTGGTAGATAAAGATAAAAGAGTGATAGCCTATATCCAGAGTTAAACAGCTACTCAGGTATCACTATTTAATTCTAGACTGTCTCTTAGAGAGACAACTAGGATGTATCTACCACACAGAGTGGCTTTCAGGTGATTACTGCAGCTCATTCTGTTTGATCCCTGCCACTTACACTCTTTTCCAGGTCTCTGATTCCTCATATATGTACTTATAGAGTAAATTCCTTTGTATTAATGAATGTAACATGATGGGGAATGTTCCCCTTGAAAGTGTCACTGGTACTGATCATTTATCTAGTTAAGATGTTAAAATAGTTTTTCAGATAAAAATGTCATGCACCAATTAACACTACACAAAAAAAAAAATCCCAGGCTTGGCTTAAGACTTGGTATAACACATTCCCTATTTCCAACTGAAAATTTGCAAATATTTGCCCTAACTGGGATGACCTTCAGAATTTAAAATCTTGGATGTAGATAATTTCATATTAATTGGACAGAGCACACTACTAATTAATTTTACTGAAAGCATAGATGTAGCCAATATTCTTACTAAAATGTCTATGATCTCTGCACTGCTATTTCTTTTGGGTGGACCAAAATACAAAATCTGGAAGCATGTAAGTAGCACAGAGGATCTGGTGTTTGGAGATACTCCTTTTATGTTATTATTCAACTTTGTGCTATTTCACAGGAGCATTACAGCTCTGGCTTGATCCAGGGTTGACTAATTGACTACTATGAGCTGTGGCTGACACGCCTCCACAAATAAGAACTGAGTGTGATGAAGCTTGGTGCAGGCTATCGATCAATAGGTGATATTGTGTCAACACCCAAGATGTTTATTGGCAAGCCCTGCCCAGTATCTTACATAAAAACTATCTGGAGTGAGTGTCCTGTTGTTGCAGGCTGAGCAACACCAGTTTGCTATTTTGGTGACTAAGGAATGTCTCTGTTAATTGTACAAGTGTGTGTGCATCTATATGTCTGAGTGCAAGTTTTTCCTGTCCCAGCCTATATTTTCTTCAATTATTGAGCTTAGCAATGACACATGGTCTGGTGTTTCTTTTCCCTCCTTGATGTAACAGTGGAAGATAATTCAGAATGAGGTATCATATTGAGTTCCTCTAATTCTGTGTCAACCTCCATAACTCTAACCTGTATGCCTTCAATAAGTGCCTACTTCACTTCAACTGATTAAAATTCATATTGTAGTTTACTGAAATATTAGGCTGAACTTCCTTCCTTAAGCTGTTATATTTTGATATATTTTAAAACCTTAATATTTATGTAGCTGCATTTTTCAAATTGGTAACATAATTTTCATTACAAATACCAAAATATAATTAAAATTAAGTTATAAGTATATAGTAAAAATACATCAAGATATTCAGATTTTAATAAAATAATTATTCTTTCCCAAGCTATGTCCCTGGCACTGTAAAGATTAAATAGTCTTCTAAGTTGACTATTCAATATTTCTCAGGTAAAAATCTGCCTTAGGTTAATGAAATCTTGACTGTATCTCTACACAGTATAAATAGATCTATATCCAT
Source organism: Piaya cayana (assembly GCA_013389865.1). NCBI lineage: Eukaryota > Metazoa > Chordata > Aves > Cuculiformes > Coccyzidae > Piaya > Piaya cayana. The sequence goes on along the minus strand of WAAB01021658.1, from coordinate 165,617 downwards.
TGTTCAGAAAGCAGGCTTTCATCTGTACATCAGTGTTTCTCACTATGCTTATAATAGCAATTCCAAAAGTACTTAAAACTTTTATTACAAACTTTGCTACTTTGGGACCTATACAAGGAGCAGATTTATGATGAGGCATAGGACAGCTTTTCAAAACAAGTCTGGTTTTACTACTCAGCTGGAATATAAAGTTTTATGGGTTGGAATTGAAAAACAAAAGATTTAATGTCCATATTGGCAGCAGTGTCTTCTGATGAGTATGAAGCTTCAGATCTGTCTCCTTCCTGAGCAGCAGAGTTTTTATCACTAATACCCCCTTGAGACAACTCTTTGTTCTAAATTCTGCTCGTGTTGATTTTGTATGCTTCCTCAGTCATGTATTCATTATAACGTGATATACAATCATTCAGCTTTCATTGTACTGTTAAAGAACCTCCAATCTAATGTTCAGATTCTTGTGGTTCTTCTTGTGTACAAATACAAGTATGCGTATCTGAATAATGCTGACCTCTTATTTCCTTTTATAGGCATGTAATTATCTCCTCAGCGTTGAAAAAGAAACAATAAGAAAGAAAGGGGGAAAAAAAGATAGAGAAAAATGAGACCTATTTACCTCTTAATGAAAATAAAGCAGAGGTCCTTAATGCTCTGCACACTACCTATTTCTCATAGACTTGTCATGGCATTACGTGTACAGCATGTTCAAGTAACAACTGAAAGCCCTTTTAAATGAATATTTGCCACTTTTTGTGGGTAGTAGGACATTAAGAGATCTTTGAGGCTTTAAAATCTAGGTAATTATACCCTTACAAGCTAGATCTCAGCCTCTAATGCACTCTTCACACATTGTCAAAACAACAGTCAGTCCAACGGTATTTGGTATTGTACTCCAGGCGTAGCCTCACTAGCACTAAATATAGAGGAAGGACCACCTCCCTCAACCTGTGAACAATACTTTGCCTGATGGAACTGAGGATGCCACTAGACTGCTTTGCAACAAGGGCACATTGCTGGTTCATTTCTACTTATTGTCCACTGGGACATCCAGGTCTTTTTCTGCCAATCCGCACAACCCACTGTTGTGTCAGCCACTCCTCTTAGTTTGGACTGTAAACTTTCTGAGGATAAACTCTACTCCATTGTTCAGATCATTCACGAACAAGTTAAAAAGGATTGGACTGTTAACTCCTGGGGTTAGTTGGCACTTAAGAAAATTTTGGACCACTGTTGGTGACATTCTGGGCCCAACTACTCAACCACTTTTCAATATACCATATACTTCTCATTGTTTGTTTACTGGTTTCATCTTTACAATGAATTTGTAGCATAGACAGGTGTTTTTAATAAAAAAATAGATTTCCCAATTCCACTGCATACAGTAACATTTTGATCTTAAATGTCTTTTCCAATCTAAATAATTCTGTGCTACTATTTTAACATTTTGTAAAATGCTTGTTGAACTAGGCACTCTAATATTCTAACAAAGGGCAGTTTCTGAGGCTTTAAATACATCACCGCTAATCTTACCTTTCTTATAGGCTTTCCTGGTTCAACTTCATGAACCAGACCAATAGTGTGGTCCTGATGCACACTATTTGCATGATTTTAGTAAACTGATTATAACACATTTTCTTCTATCTATTCCCATTCCTATAAAAGATAAAGACTTAAGGACTTACTTCATGATACCTGCTAAGAAAAGAATAATCACCTTCATATCAGTGCAGGATTAATGTTTTAGTGTACATCTGAAAGCTGGAATCCATATAGAAGGAGAAGTTCCTCAAAGCCCCATTCAACCTGGCCTTGAACATTTCCAGGGAAGGGGCATCCGCCACGTCCCTGGGCAACCTGTTCCTGTGCCTCACCAACATCAATAAAAAATTCCTTCCTAATCTACCTAAGTCTTCCTTCTTTCACCCTAAACCTTTACCCCTCATTCTCTCACTAGCATCCCTGATAAAAAGCCCCTTCCCATCTTTCCTCTAAGCAAGAAAAAATCCTCTTTCATCATAACAAGGATCTTACATGTTTACTTTTAAGAGAAGTATTCATTTCCAGATTTTCCTAAAGGCTCTACATTTTAGAATCAAATATCCTGAATGTGAGTCCTGGCAAATGATGAAGATGTGCAAATATTTTTAACAATTTTAATCTCTTGTACATCAGGAAGACAGACAGAGCATACATCACAGAAAGCAAGGAAAGTACATCCTTTGGATTTTTTTTTATGAGGGGAAAAACTAAGTGCACAGGGCAATCAGTGTATATGTAAATTCTTCTGCTAAAATATTCATTTTAATCAGTAAAGTAGGCACAAACTCAACAGTTAGAGTGTGCAGCTGAATCTGTGATAAGTATCAAGGCATGAAGCATGAGTCATAAAGAAAGAAAATGCAGTGTATCAAAATATTTCTGACTAGTATATATTAGCTTCAGTCAATTATGTAAATAGCAATATGACCTGAAAAGTGAATAGTCATTTGAATGAGTTTGAGTTGAAAAGGAAAATAAAGTTTGATCAAATCTTGAAACTTGATTTCTAAGGTAGCCATGAGTTGCTCTCCTTCAGAATGACATTGACTAAAGCCTGTCTTTTGTGATTTTTCCCGAGTGGAAAAAAAAAAAAAAAGGCTCAGGACTCCAGGCTTGTTCTATATTCATAGGACACTGCTAACTGGTTATTGAACTTCTTCTCTCTTGCCATTTCATGTTCTCTTCACTTGTTCCTCTGCCCACAACCCCATGACTTCAGTGTCTTTCTTAATCAGTGACATAAGTTTCTTTCAGTGGTTCTCTGGAATTAAAGTATTAAAATTCTGGAATTTTCTTATTTTATTTTATGATGAGGTTACGTTCATATTATATCACAGGATAATCCATTTTTTCCCTGCATAGCTATATATTCTTCTTGTTTATAAACATAGAGAAATTTCTTAAACCTAGTAAAGTGAATGCCTGTCATGTTCTTAATCTTAAGTGAAACTTCTTAGGAAATGTTTATGTAGATTTTTCAGTGACAGATCAAATGATGAGGTAAATTAAAAGTCTCATAACTAATATTCTTAAGCATACCACCACACTTCATAGCTACCTTGAAAACCTGTGTATTATACAACTACATTCTTCTAATACATGAATTCCATCTTAGAGATAAAATAGGTCAAACTGTCTAGCTTTTCACTCTGGCAAACAGGCAAGTGACTCCTTCTGGAAACCATATAAATTTTGGAGGATAACCTAACATATTCTTGAAATATTTGAAAAACTTGAGACATTAAATGACAGTAAGTCACTTTTAACAAACACGGGCATTTAACTATCAAAATTATTATTAAACATGACATTTTATAATTAAAATGTTTTTGCATTGAAATCTGGCAGGTTAATAGAAATTGGAAAGTACTTGTAGAAAATAATTGGAAAATCTATTTCTGCTTCCTTAGGATGCAGATAAGTCATATCTAGTGCTCATAAAAAAAAAATCCCAAAACAACAACGAGTTAAACAAGATAACAAACTATGACTTCTTAAATAGAAATCTCAGATTCTAGGCTGTTAAGAAGATGTATTTTTATATGTTATTAGAAGCATAAACAGGCAAATAAACAGCCAGATAAAGCAACTTCCAAAACCTTGTTAAATTCCTGAAATTCCTTATTTTAAAGATTATATTTTTTTGTTTGTTTGTTTATTTTTCAGAAAATGCTAATGGAAATTTTGAGCAGACCTAGTTAACAGAGTGATAATAGGTAATCAATATCAGGAAGGCATTTTAAACTATTTTCCAGGAACTCCTAAGAGTTATCAGTTTTCCTCCATTTTACCCTTAGTGTTTCACCATCTACTTTCCTTGCCAGGTAATTTTTCTATTCATGAGGTGACATAAAAGTACTTAATTCATGTAAAGAAAGAGAAGAATACATCCTTTCCATTCACTGGGTTTTCCTGGAGTCTTAAAATGTCTTTGAAGAATGTTATGTCTTTTATATCACATTTTGAACTTGCTCCCATGGTCATTTAAGCTATCTCCAAGCTCATTAAGATCAATAGAAGATAGTTCCCATCTGGAGGTGGTCATATTTATAACTTTCTTAATTTTTATAACATTGTTTAAATTCTTCTTAATTTTCTAATCCTTACATTATTAAAAAAACCCAACCAAACAAGAAAAACCCCAAAAAAACCCCAACAACCTCAATTTTATCCTTGAAAATCCTGAAATTCTGGAAAAAAAATGTGATACAGTTACTAGCACTCAGACTGGGCACTTTTTTTAATCAGCCTGCAGTATGACATATACATACAAGTTTCATTCAAAAATTAATTTAAATAGAGATCACTTGGAATTAGTGCAAGCAGAAACAAAGTGATAGAAAATTCTAGAAGATGTAGAACATCTAAAACTTCAGTTTTACACTAGAAAGCATAGATATGAGAGAGAAGAAACATATGCCTTATTTTAATAGCATTCTGAAAGCAAACTTCTGTGTTCGTAATAACAGTACTGATAGAACTGACTCATACTATCCTTAGAGACCTGATTTCAAATATGAAAATCTGAAAATAGTTTGACTGTAATTAAGGTCATTGCAGATAAGAATTTTGAACTTGTTAGCATTTTGTTTTTTATTTCTTTGTTCTAAGAATTTAGTAATCAAGCTAATAACAAGTAAAAAAGAGGCTGAGATGATATGAAATAACAGATGTTATCTTTGTGTGTCTTAGCAATGGAACATTCAGACAGTTCATACACCCATAAATAATCCCATTGCCCTTACATTTGAACAAAAGGTGATAAATAAGGGACAAACATAAGTCCACGGGTTTATAGAAATAAAAAACAAAGCCTGACTATTGAAAANAGTACTGATAGAACTGACTCATACTATCCTTAGAGACCTGATTTCAAATATGAAAATCTGAAAATAGTTTGACTGTAATTAAGGTCATTGCAGATAAGAATTTTGAACTTGTTAGCATTTTTTTTTAAATTTCTTTGTTGTAAGAATTTAGTAAACAAGCTAATAACAAGTGAAAAAGAGCCTGAGATGATATAACAGATGTTATCTTTGTGTGTCTTAGCAATGGAACATTCAGACAGTTCATACACCCATAAATAATCCCATTGCCCTTACATTTGAACAAAAGGTGATAAATAAGGGACAAACATAAGTCCACGGGTTTATAGAAATAAAAAACAAAGCCTGACTATTGAAAAATCTTGAAAGTACTGAAGCAAGGGATTGGGGTTATCGCGTCCATTTAAAGAGAGCTCTTGGAATCACTAGCACTCATCAGAGTGACTGAAATCACTCAGGAGGGAAGCGTAAATAATATTTCACTAAAAAAGGTGCATGCCCTGAAACATTGGATACAAACAATCAATGATTCATACATTATAGGGCACTGACAAGAAACCACAAAAAGCCAGCCAGTGCAACCATTCACAGCTTAGCACTGATAACCCTGTATAACAATCTATTCAGTGGAAATGAAAAACATAAAAAGACCTGATGTTGCTGGAGTCAAAACCAAAACCAAAAATACCTGCTACAGCCGTGTTACAAGATAAAAAGGGAAACAGAACAGAGAGATAAAGAGAGAAAAGAAACAGAGAGTTTACAGGAGAGATAGAAAGGATAGATGATAGTCACCACCTTCAAGGCTCCGCATGCTGTAGAATGATGTTTTTCTTTGTCCTGTGGGTCCAAGATGGTGGGTATCCATGAGGTTACAAGGGTACATGTGGATTTTTAAACTCTTTATCAATTCCTCTCATCTGGGTCAGGTGGCAGATCAGAGAACAGGTTGCGACATGCCCTTCAACACATCCTCTGCTGTAACCACCTACTCAGTTTGGCGTGCAGGGTCACTTTTCAGAAACACCTACTTTGAGTCATTTTAACCCACACAGTGCCAAGTCCATATAAGGGTGGGGTGGGATTTTTTGAACTTGGACTCAAGCTCCTGGATATCTTCTAATCAAATTTCATAGAATCATAGCATCATAGAATGATTTGGGTTGGAAGGGTCCTTAAAGATCATCTAGCCCAATGCCTCTGCCACAGGTTGGAACACCTTCCAGTAGACCAAAACCTCATCCAATCTGACTCTGATAATTTCCAAGGATGGGGCATCCACATCTTCTCTGGTCAGCCTGTTCCCGTGTCTCAAACTCTCAAGATGAATACTTTCTTCCTAATATCTAATCTAAGTCTACCTTCTTTCAGTTTAGAGCCATTACAGCTTGTCCTATCACTATATACTCCTATGAAATGTCCCTCTCCAGCTTCCTTGTAGACCTCCTTTAGGTACTGGATTCATATCAATCACTAAATTGTGCCCCTCAGCACCTCATCCACCTATTCTTTAAATGCCTCCAAGGAAAGGTGACTCCACCACCTCCCTGGGTAGCCTGTTCCACTGCCCAATGACTCTTTCTGTGAAAAATCTTTTCCTGATGTCAAGCCTGAATCTCCCCTGGCNCCTGCTGGTCACACCGTTTCTGATACAAGCCAAGATGCCATTGGCCTTGGCCACCTGGGCACACTGCTGGTTCATGTTCAGTCGGCTGTCGACCAACACCCCCAGGTCCTTCTCCGACCAGTTTTTTAGCCATTCTTCTCCTAGTCTGTAGCACTGCATAGGGTTGTTGTGCTCCAAAATGTGTGCAATTACTTTCTTTTTTCCTACTGGCAAAGAAGTCGTAATAAATTGCATAAAATATTTTCATCTCATCTCATCATAGAGAAAGAAAATGTCAAAGGCTAGTCATTCCAGGCATGCATAGACCATTAATTAGATAAAAGAATAAGTCTGCAATAGATGCTTATGCTATTTATGAAAGCCTAATGGGCTTGTACAACACTGTTTCTTGGATGTCATTTCTGCTCATTATGCCCTAGAGTCCCAAGGTTGTGTAAACTAACCAAGAACTGTGTCAAGTCTGGTAAAAATTTCTAGTAAGAAATTCTGGTAAGAACCAGAATGTCATTATGATTAACCCTCTTTTCTTTCACTTATATAAGTTCAAGCACTAAAAAACTGCTGCAGAACAAAGTAACAAGAATTCAAGGCCTGTTTTAAAATTCAAAGATTGTGTTTGATGAACTGGGACTTGAATTAATCAATTTTTGAAATAGTTAAAAATTAACCTGAAATATCATATAATGTTAAAACATAAGGAAATAAATGTTTAGTGTGAAAAAAATATTAAATATAATCCAGTTGAGATAAACAAACGTTTTCTAATGTGACTCACTGAGTTGCTGATTTTGCTTCTATCATTCAATGGCTTTTTGATATGACAGTTAAAGTTATAAATACCACAAAAAATTATTACTATCCAAGATTTGGAAAGATACTTTCAGTGATCACCAATAAATAATGTTAAACATAATTTTAAAATCTCTATTTACAAGGAGTTCAGGGAGAAAAGAGTTACTATAGCTAATTTTATTTTTTTGTGAGTCACATACCTATTTTTCCAGATGCCTGAATGGTGCTTTTCCTGGTAAGTAATCTCAGATACAATACCATTTCATTTCTTATTTGTCTAGATCATGTCCATAAAACAGAGAATAGGGAAAGTATTTTTATTGGGTTTTAATCCTTCAAAAATGAGTCAGACATTTTTGATTGAGGTTATATTCTTTTGTAAGATAAAGCTTTCTGTTTTGTCTCCTCTGACAATAAAGGCAACAACAAAGGCATTCACTCTTGCTTAAGAAAATTGCCTAGGAAATTTATCACTATTTTCTGTAAAAATTCATTCCCTGAGAAGCAGTGATATTTATTTTTCTGCTTACTAAAATAATTTTGAAGGCAGAAAATAGAAATAGCAAAATGAGAATTCTTCATGATCAATCCATTATTTAATGCTCGCTCTCCTAATGATTTGTTTTTCATTCATTTTGTGGTAACTACCTCTATAATTTGCATTGTTGAGTGCAAGTGAACCTTAAAATCAAGGCCTAAAAACCTGGATAGTGACTATGACTAAAGAACTATAACTAAGAAGGACAGTGAATTTCAAAACTGATAGGCAAAAGCCATACACCAGAGCCCCAGGATTTATATATGCTAAGGTTTACCTTTTACAGAGTGCACTGTCATCTAGGATTTGCCTGGAAACAGTAGAGTTAATGCATTTCCCTTAGATGCACAACTATGTCTGTACTCAAAAATACTTTTTCCTTTTAAAGAAACATCTTTCAATAGTCTTCCATGGGTAAAATTATGTAGGATGCTCTGGGCTAGTTAACTTCTGCTTCAGAAAGGTGAGAGAGAGTAAGATGCAGACCACATGAACCATTTTACTTGTAACAGTCAGCCCCTAGGCTTTTTCTATTCTTTTACTTCTCTCCCCTACAGATTCACCATATGACTGAAGAACTTCCTTCTGGTGGTTGTCACTACACTAGAAGTAAACTTACCCAAGAGTGATGGCTCAGGGAACGCCTGGGGAAAAAGGTGAGCAACTTTTCATTGAATTGCTTTGACTAATCCCTGAGCAGTATGGAGAGACCTCCTTGACAGCTGTGACATTCACTGTAATTATTTACCTGCCTCATGAGAAAAATCCTGCTGTAGTAGTCATTTACCTCTGAAAGTACCATTCATTTCCCTTTAATAGAAGCATCATAGAATTAGCTACTGGCAAACAGGCTACACACCCAAAGGTACATCAGGGAATTAAGTTCTCAGTTCCTTTCTGCTAAACTGCATCAAGGACTGAGAGTGACTCTTTACAATACATTCATACTTTTCTACATTGCAGCACAGCCTGCAATGTAGGCAAATACTTGACTTTTTTTAAACCCTGGACAAACAGAATGTGTAAAACTACCATGTGCTCAGGACTAGGATTCTAAAAAGTTTGTGAGAACTTAGAGCTCCCATTGACTTCACCCAAGGGTATTGAGGGAGATGGCAGATGTGCTGGCCAAACCCCTTTCCATCATCTTCCAACAGTCCTGGAAGACTGGGGAAGTTCCACTGGACTGGAGGCTGGCTGATGTGCCCATCTACAAGAAGGGTCACAAGGAGGATCCACGGAACTACAGGCCTGTCAGCCTGACCTCAGTGCCAGGGAAAGTCATGGAACAGGAGATC
>WAAB01021658.1:141571-156223 GCA_013389865.1 Piaya cayana | reverse complement strand
CCAAATGTCGGGTCCTGCACTTGTGGCACAACAACCCTATGCAGAGCTATGGACTAGGAGAAGTCTGTCTAGAAAGCTACCTGGAGGGGAAGGCCCTGGGGATGTTGGTTGACAGCCAAGTGAACATGAGCCAGCAGTGTGCCCAGGTGGCCAAGAAGGCCAATGGCATCTTGGCCTGTATCAGAAATGGCATGGACAGCAGGACCAGGGAGGTTCTTCTCCCTCTATTGTATGACTTCAGGGGCAGCTCAGGATGCTTAACAACTCCAAGGAAGAGTTCAACTATTTACAAGAGTTCAACAACGTTTAAAAAAATTCCTCTCTTCCAGTTTTCTTTCTTATTCATAACATGTGTACTGCCTTCAGTAGATACCTAGTAACAGCTTAAAATATTAATGAGCAAAAGATTTCTGCAAAGTAAAGAGATAAAAGTTAGAATTCTTGGTAAATAATGGAAGGACATCTGTACATTAGTATGTATTTACAAGAAACAAAGTATATTTGACAAATGGCATCTATAATTCATTATTCCATCATTTTCAAAAGCTTCTTTTAATGTTTTAAACTAACTTCTGGCAGCTTTTTTCCTTATTCTTCCATAAATCCCAACTAAAACCAAATCTGTACTTTAGGGAAGATAGCTGTTAGAAATGCAAACAAAAAGCTTTAAGTAGGAATAAATAGAAGTAACACTATGATTGCTTCATTTTTTAAAAGCAATCTTCATAAGATGCTTTATACTGCAGTAAAACAAGCTTTTAACATAATTGCAGGTATTTTATATGTACATCAAGGAATACGAATATATTTTATCCAGATAGTCTTAACTATTATTGTGTCTTTGTAATTAATTGAAAAATATGTAATTAATTCCTTCATACTTAAATATAATAAAAGTTTTGATCAAGCCTGGGAATCTGTAAATCATAGAAACATAGACTCATAGAATGGTTTATTTTGAGTTGGAAGTAAACTTAAAGATCATCTAGTTTCAACCCCGTTGCCATGGTCAGGGGCACCTCCCACTAGATCAGGCTGCTTAATAAATCAGATAGCTATATGTATTTTTCTGAGGCATATGTATTGTGATACTCAAGGAACCAGCAAATTTGCTACAACTATTCTACTCTTTGTCTTTTTTTTTTTTAAGTTAGAGTCAGTATTAATAATTAAAGAAAAAACTGCACTGTAGAGAGTTTCCACCACATATGCTGGTGTCCTGAAATGTCAAACCAGCACTGTAAATTCATATTAAAAATATGAAAAAGGCTTTATATTCTTGTTAATCACTAGTAGAAATATACACCATTCCACTGTGGAAGAGGGGAGTATGAATACAATCTTTCCATAAGTGTAACTGGTATAATGCCAGGACATGCCTCCTCCCAACAGATTACTATGACCAAAAAGCTGGACTTTTATAGCTGTATGTTGTGAACTTGATGAACTCAGGAGCTATTTTTAGGAAGCATAATTTGTATAAATGCAGTGAAGAAGTATCAGAAAGTTTTTTTTAAAATATATATATATAATAAATATAAATAATGTCTCTATGTATCTATAAAAAGACAAAACATTCCATATCTTTTTAGGTTTTTTTCTAGGATTATAATAGATCATGGAATATATAATATGTATTCACCTACTTTAGCAATATAAACACCTCAGGGAAATATTCTGCTAGATTCTCAAATACGGTTATGACCCCTCTGTGCCACTCAGCTGCTACAAATGAAGCATAACCTAGCTGCAAATCACTGGCAGAGGATTTCCTGTCTTTGGCAAATTCTCTTCTGATGTATATATATCATTCCCAGATACTATAGTTTTATGTCTTCACTGGGAAAATACCTATCTCAAGATTGAGAAAGATCATGGTTAAGTCTTTCTATACTCTTTCTCCATTGATATAAAAACCCTACTGAAGTCCAGAAGCACCAGCAGAATTAGACCAAGGGACTCAAAATAATCAAGACAGATTCAGATTCTTGATGTCTTTTATCCCCCATGTTGAATCAGTCATAGGTAAAGAAGTGGTTCTTTACAGAATTATTCTTCATATCCTTCCATTTTTCATTAGTTTAAAATTAAAAATAATTTTCCAAGTGATTTTTAAAAGTTATATAAAAATGCTGTTTACTATCTTAGTTGCAGAAGAAATATCATACAGCTTCTGCCTTGGTTTCAAACACTTGAATACAAGAGACTTTTTGGTTTTAATCTAGGGATTTTCCATAAGAAGATATGTATTTTATCTATTATAAAAGAAAATCAGGTGGCTCTGCCTAATTTTGTATCTTTTCTTATTAGACAATTAATCGTAATGGTATTTGTCATACATCTTTCTTGACCTTTTCTGCCTCTTTTGATATCACTCTTTTTTCCCTAATGTGCATGATGAAAACAAACAAAAGCCAAAGGTTATGCATCTTTGAGTATCATAAATTCTAAAAGGTTCAACAAAACCATCAGCCTCAGTGTCAGTTGCAGGAGAGTTGTTCTTTAATTAAATACAAAACCAGATTGTACTTCTCCCCATCCACTCCCCCCCCAAAAAACCGCAAAAAACCCCAACAAAGCAACAAAATAATTTAAGGAAACAAATTTCAGAATAATGCAACTGTCAATGACATTTAATTTCAGCATTGAATGGATGTAGTTCTTTTCTACCAATTAGAAAACAATAATGTGCAAACCACAGTATTTATAGTAAATATAAAAACTATAATCATAGAGTTCCCAGGGTCCTTATTTCTACTTCATTTTAAAAATGTGTATGATGTTTCCCTTTTTCCAGTCACCAGGGACTTTTTCTGGCTGCCACTGCTTTTCAAATATGATGGAGGGTGGCTTGGCAAATACATCAGCCAATTCCCTCTGGATTCTGGGATGCATCTTGTCCAGTTCCATACACTTACATATATTCAGGTTCCACAAGTGTTCACAAACCTGATTTTCTCCTACAATAGGAGGGAGTTTGCCCCCTCAATCCCCGTTTTAAAGTCCATCCACTTTAGAGGTGAGGGAAGAGATATTGTCAGCGAAGACTAGAGTAAAATCATTGTTCAGTACCTCAGCCTTCTCCTATTCCATTGTTACAAGTCTGTTAGTCATATTCATCAGGAGGAATGCACATTCTTTGACCTTCTGGCTGACATACCTCTAGAAGCTCTTCTTATTCTTTACATCCCTTGCCAAGTTCAACTCAAATAACCTTCCTGAACCCATCCCTACACAACCAGACAGTGTATCTCTAGTCTTCCAGGACATCTGTCTCTGCTTCCACTTCCTGTCCATTTCCTTCTTGCCCTTTAGTTTGATCAGCAGGTCTTGACTCACCCACGTCACTCTGTTGCCTCCCTTTTCTTGCACCTGGGGACAGAGAACTCTTGCATACTATGGAAAGTATCCTTAAATATTTTCCAGGTCTTCTCTGCTCTGTTGTCCTCGAAGGCAGTCTTACAGTCCTACTGACTAACTCCTTGAAGAGCTGGAAATTTGCTTTCCTAAAATTCAGGGTCCTGATTTCACTCTTTGCCTGACCCATATCCCTCAGGACTGAAAACTTGGATCACTGCTACCCAGGCTTCCTCCAGTTGTGATATCCCCAGTTAGCTCACTTGGGTCAGAGACGATCTGTTCCAGTATTTCTTCCCCTCCTAAAGGATTATCTATCACCTGGCTGAAGAGGTTATCCTCAATGCATTCTAGGTGTCTCGTGGACTGCCTACATCTTGCTCTGCTGCTTTTGCAGGAGATATCGGGGAGGTTGAAGTCCCCCAGCAGAATGAAAGCCTGTGAGCATAATGTGTCCTGTACCTGAGGTAAGAAGGCTTCATCAGAGGCTCCCCTTGATCAGGCGGCCTATGGTAGACACCAACCACGAGGTTCCTTCTGTTCCCTTGGTCTCTGATTCTTACCCATAAACTTTGAACCTGATTGTGGCTGTTCTTCAGAGACAGCTTTTCCCACTCCATCCCTTTATTGATGTAGAGGGTAACACCTTCACCACCTCTTTTTCACTTGTCCCTTCTGAACAGGCATAGCTATCGATAGGCACACTCCAGTCATGAGATTTGTTCCCATCATGGTTCAGTATGGCAACAGGTAGTAGCTTTCTTTTGCAGCATCTGCTTGATGTTGCCTATACTGTGTGCGTTGATGTAGAGGCACTTCAGCTGGTCTGTTGGCTGTGTCAGCTTCTTAGAGGAACATCCCTTAATTCCTTTGAGATATTTTATCAATGTTTCTCCCTTGGATCCTATTGCCTTGGAAGCCCTTGGTTCATCTCAGTAAGAGTTCAAATGTGCTGCAATATAGCCAGCATGTCCCAAAGCCACAGGCTGAGGGCTCTTTCCAGTGCCCCATGACTCTAACCTTGGTGTGCCATCCCACAGTTTGTTACTGGCAACCCTCTCCCCCATAAAGTCTAGTTTAAAGGTCTGTCAAAAAGCCCCACTACCTTGTGCGCAAAGACCCTCTTCTGCCTTTGAGAAAGGTAAAACCTATCCATCACCAGCAAGTCTAGTAGGCCATTCCATTAACAAAGAAACACACAATTGTGGCAGTGACACCAGCCATAGAGACATATTTTAACAATCTGGGCCCACCTGTTTCTTCTAATGTCACTGCCTGCAGCTGGAAGGAGAGAGGCAAAATCATCTGTGCTTCTCACTCCCTTAGCACTCATCTCAAGTTCTTGAAGTCCCTTTTGATTGCCCTTGTACTATGCATTACAACTTCATTACCACCAACATGGAAAAGTAGTAATGGGTAGTAGTTTGAGGTCAATACTAGGCTAGGAAGTTTCCTTGTGCTGTCCTTTATTCCCAGGGCAGCAGCACCCTTCCCTAAGAGGAGAGTGCTTCTGGCCTGTTAGACCGTCTGTTCCCCTCAGAAGGGAGTGCCTACAACTATAATGCATCTTTTCTTTCTTGCAGATATGGTTGCAATACAGAGCAAGTGTAGGCTGTTTTGACCCTGGCAACACCTCTGATGTAGATGGACTGTCACCCACAACATCTGTGGACTTGCCCTGCACCTGGGAGTTAAAGTGGTCAAGGAGGGGTTTCACTTACTGCCCCAAGCATGGGCTTACCTCCACTCCTTTTCTTTGAGCTAATGCCTTCAGCCTGGCAGGGGGAGGATACAGGATCCTCTTGGTCTTGGGTTTTTCTTGGTGATTGTTCCTGTAACTGTCTGGTAACTGTTTGGTAACTATTCATCTGTTAATGAGTCTCAGTTGTATCTAAAATGCATATGTCCCCTAGTTATTTACAAAATAAGGGCATGAAGGAAAAGCATTATCTAGAGATGTTTTCTAGGAAATACACGCATAATAGACAATGGAAACAGAACTAGTAAATCAGTCAAACCAGAGGAAATCTTTACAACTCCCAGGGCACCCAGGCAATCTACCATCTCACCCTCTCAGGATTGTTTAAATATATTTTATGATGTCTGAAGCACTAAGAAGCTAAATTCAGTTCATGGCAGTTTCTTCAAAGAATCCCTCTGTCATTGTCCAGCTTGAAGAGAGCTTTTTAGAATCACCTGCATGGTGTCAGGGTGACACAAATCATTCAGGAGGAGGGTGTGAGCAAAATTTTTCAGAAAAATGTATATGCCCTGAAACACTGGATGCAAGCAATCGATTACCCATACGCGATAGAGCACTGACAAGAAACTGTAAATGGCTGATGTTATTGCAATAATCCACAACTTAGAAACACTGATAACCCTGTATAACAATCTATTCAGTGGAAATGAAAAACATAAAAAGGCCTTACATTGCTGGAGTCTAAGCCAGAACCAAAAATATCTACTATAGTCTGATGCAGCTGCTCTTGTTACAAGGAAAGAAAAAGGAAAGGAGAATGAGGAGACAGAGAGAGAAAAGATATAGATTATAGGAGAGATATAAGTCACCACTGGCATGTTTTTTTCTGTTTCCTGTGGTTCCAAGAAGATGGTGTGTTTCCACAGTCTACAGGTGCATACACATTTTTTTTAAACTCTCTCTCTGCCTCTAACCTGGGTCAGGTGGTATCTCAGGCAACAGGTTGAGACATGCCCTTCAGCACATTGGATCCTGTAACTGGCCACTTGGTGGTGTGGGCACACAGCAAGGCATGTGGTCACATTTCAAAATCATCTGGTTTGAGACACTTTAACCCATACCATGCCTGGTCCATCTTCCTGCTGATTAGAACACCATAGAGTGACAGAGCCCAGTGCTCTCTTTAGAGCTATGTGCTTTGCAAAATTTTTTGGAGATGGAAATCTGTGTTCTTTTCTACTTAGAAATGCTTAGTTTCACATTAAAAAGGAATGGATCTGACAGGTGCCTGCAGGATGACCTCCCATCAGGTCATGAGGCTCAATATGGGCTCCTTTAATTTGTAAGCTTCCCCTCATAAAGGAGCCTACCTGTAGCTGGATCCATCTCTAGTTTCAGATTTGGTTGATGGTTTATGGCGAAAGAATTATGTGAATTTATGTACATATTTAGCCACCAATCAGAATTAGTATCACCTATGAGAGACTGTCATCCACAGGGTTAATACTTGATAACAGAAACCCAAGCAGATAGTCAATGAAGCATTTTAGAAGGCTTTCAATGCCTGTCAGAGAGATAATTTCACAACGTTGGAGTGGTGAGTAATGTAATTAAAGCAACAGATTAAACGCATTCAGGATTACCATTGATAAATTCACTTGCTGTGTTAGACACTCGCAATTCTTACCCAAAAGGTACTGCTTTTGGTGGGCAAGAAGAAAGGTGCAGGACAGCTGACCTGTCTGTCAGGTAAGGTTGTCATCTTTCCTTCCACAAAGAAAGAGATTTCAGGTGCCAGTTTTATACTCCTTGAGAACTCTTTGACTCCTCTTGGCCAGGTGAGACTAAGTCAGTTAGTACATGTTGATTGGCTCTTGGTAGGGGTGATTGTGTCATCAGAAGTGGGGACCCAGCAGTCTGCCACGCCTTCAGGGTGAAGAGCTCAGTACCTAATTTCAGGGGTGTTTCTATTCTTAATTCTTTCTTTTTAACTGAAGCAACATCAGGCTGTAAGGCCTCCGCCTCACCTTAAATATCACTCATCTGATTTGAGGGACCACCACCCAATAGAATGTCTTGGTAGATAAGGTTGTTCCTTATTCAAGTAGGACTGCTCCCATTTGCAAACCACTCCCTTTTGCAAAGTTTAGTATTTGACATCCATGAGACATAGCAAATGTTTTACACCACAATGAGTTACCCTGCTACATCAGAAACTTGGATAATAAAGATATGGAAAGTCATTTAGCAAATTTTTAAAATAAAGTAATTAGATTACAATAAATTACTGTTTTGTAAAAACATCCCATGAGCAGTTAATGTTGGAATTTTCTAGTTTAAGACTTTTACAATGACACAGACCTTTGTCTTCTTGAGACAGGGATGTTTTAATTTCTTACTACTGTTCTATTGGAAATTATACTTTCATGTCTAAAACCATCATGATGTTATGTGTTGATAACTTACATTCTTGCAAGAGGAAGATATGTCCCAGGACATACTTATTTGTTAGCCTATTGGTCTTCTTTAAACCAATGTTCTGTAATTGATATTTGGAACATTGAAGCTTGAAGAAACCAATTGTAAGTAAACACACAGACAGGATAACATCAGAGTCCTCAGCAGCATGGTAGGAATTGAAAATACAGGTAATCATCCTTAAATTATATACCCTTTCTGATTTGTTGGGACATAAAGAAATAACATTGGGAAGACGTTTATTATTCATTCTTCTGAGATTAAAAATAAAAAAAAAGGTCTGCTACCTAACATGGGTTTTACACTTTCATGCAATGAAAGTATTTAAAACAATTTCACCATGTACATAAAAACAAGCCTAGGGATGTAGAGGATGGGAGGAAAAGATTGCCTGTGTAAGTCCTTAATGGCGGGTAGAGTATCTCCAGGGAATACAACTACATCAAAATTTACAATGCTTTTGAATTTATTCAAGGGTTGAGATCAGTTTTATGAGACAAAAAGCAGTGTATAAGCCTTAGGAGAAGGAAGTCCATCTGTTTACTAAGCACAGTCCAGCAGCAAGTGACAACTGACTGATCAGGCTTTCTGTAGCAGCTAAGTTTATTGTTGCATTCTCCCAAAGGCTACATTTCAGGATGAAAATGACAGTTATTTACCACAGTATTTATAAGGCTGCTGATTAGAAACCTGCAAGTCTTACAGAGAACAGTGAAAAACTCTTCACTAAACTGGTCCCTGGGAGATTAATCAGAGTTGTCATTAGAGTAAACGTAGAAAAGGTTGAGCCAAGTTTTCCTGTCTTCCAGTTGACTTACTAGTTTAGCTAGTCCTTCTCTCTGTTTTCCCAAACCATAGCTAGTCAAGGACCCTCAGCATATTTCTCTCAAATATTGCCTCCTGTGACATGGAAGAAAAATTATATTCTTCCCATGAAGTAATAGTAAGGTTGGGCAAAGAATACAGAGCCTTTTCCTAGTATCCTTTCTCCCAGGGGAAAGTTTCTAATAAATTTATCTTAGCTGCTGTAATGTATAAAATCCACAAAGACTCTAATAGAGAATGTTGATCTCTCTATCAGGCTTAAAAGCTGAATAAAACACCTTCAGAAATGTTACTTTTTAAATTTTTCTTTATGTGATACTTCAAAAATTTTAGCAATTGAAAAAATAAGGGAAAAGATCTTCACTACTTCTACTCAATATTATTAATATCTTTAAAACCTACAGAGAAAGTGCTTTTGAATTTCCTTCAATTTGTTTTGCTATATAATTTCTTTCATTTTCTGCTGAAAGCTGCTACAAATGGTCAAATGATTAAGATAGATCTTCAAATATCTGGATAATTATTACTACCCAGAAAACAGTGTTTTCATTCTTTATAATTTCATAAAAGAACTTAACTAGTGTTCATGTACATACATGTTATGTCTCACTCCTCTCATGCTATAATAAATTCACCTAATTAACAGAATAGAGGTCACAAATTACATTAAGAAGTTTAATTTCAAAAAATATGCAGTAGGTATTTATTTGCTAGGGAGAAGGCACAAGAAATCTAATGGTGTTTTGGTTTGTATCTCTGATTGTTCTCTCCAGTTTGCACTCCTAGTGTATTTTCCAGTCCCAGCTTGCTGTTCTTGACTGTCTTATTTCTCCATCTTTATGTGTTTTATGCAGAGGACCTGTGGTCCTATATGGAGGCCTGTCCTTTGTGGCTGGCATATGCCATGATGCCATCCTTAGTGACTGTTTTGATAGCAAAAAAGGGATGCCTCTAGCCCTCCTACTATCCTTTGTTTTCAGTGAGACTTATTCTTCCCTCTAGTAAATAGTTAACTGCCATTTACTTCTCTCTTGTGTAGATTTATGGCCTGAATCAGAAAAATAT
Organism: Piaya cayana; assembly: GCA_013389865.1. NCBI lineage: Eukaryota > Metazoa > Chordata > Aves > Cuculiformes > Coccyzidae > Piaya > Piaya cayana. The sequence goes on along the minus strand of WAAB01021658.1, from coordinate 146,796 downwards.
GACAACAATATACTACTACTGCTGCTGCTGCTACTACTACTGATGTAATTAAGGATTTCATGATTAAGGATCATGATTTTGTAAGAAAGTGTTTAAAGTACTCTTCTACTTAAAAAAAATCAAATTTATAGAGATATACAATTTTATATTGTAAAAATACTTAAACGAAATATTGTAACTCTTCTATTGCAGACACTGTGTTTTTATCTAGATCTAACAGAAAATAGAAATTCATATAACCTCAGCCCAGTTTACAGGAATATGTGCAACTATATATATGTAGCAATACTATGGCAGTTGAATAACATATAATTTGTTGCATTAAATATATTTAAGCTTTATAAAATCAGGTATAGATTGATAAGAAAAAATTGTGTATTATTAATGATTTTTGTGTGGATTGCATTGCTGAATATTTGAAAAAAAATCCACAATTTCAGTCTTTAGTATGCTGATATCAGTGTTTATCTGTTTTTTTTCTGGTGTGTTTAACCTTTGAGCTAAATCTGCATACAAATATGAAAATCTCTTTATAAATATTTTTAAATGCATTTATTAACCTACTAGCCACTCCTCAATGAAGTCTGCATGCAGTGTTATTCTGATTACAATGAATATAAATCTGGTTTTAATGCTGAATTCAAAAGGAAAACATATTCTGAAGACAAACTCACTACGGTAATAGTGTGTGTAATAAAATATTATCAGTTTCATGTATTTTCATAGAGTGACTGCATTCAGCATCTGGTCTGAAAACAAGGACTTTTTTATTAATCCTGTTATCCAACATAGTTTTAGAAGCATGTAGTGTGTAGTGTGTAAAACTAGTGTGATCCACAATCTTCCCTCTACTTATTGGGAGGATGAAGAATAATGGTTTTCTTAGTGGCATATTTTTAGCTTTGAGAATCCTTACATCAATTTTATATGTGTTATTAAACAAATAGAACAATACAAACAGGACTCTTGTAATTGCAATAAAGGTTTTCATAAGTGAAATATAGAAAACCAAACTGATTTGTCACAAGTAAACAATATATTTGTGTTACATGTTATTTGTATTATTTGGGTTATGTTAATCAATTTTTGCTGACTTGGTAAAAAGACAGAAATCAGTTTAGGATTATCTAGATTTTCTCATTATAAAATGAAGTCATCAGATGTGTTATGCTTGCAACATTGTCTATAAAACTTCTCTCAAGAGAAGTTCTAAAATTTCACTTTGGGTAAATGCTTAGATTTTTTCATTATTTCTAAAAATATATTTTATGGTAATATGTACTGCTGAAAGGTCAGTTGCAAAGAAAGAATAGTTCTTATTTGTCTTGTATGAATTTGAAATTTGAAAATTGTTACTGAAAAAATACACATTTCTTAGAAATAACTTACAGGTGTTGTTTTGGAAGACCTGCTGTAAGTTAAAGCATTATTAGTATATTAGAGATATGTTCTAAAGCTCTAACTGGAGAAACAAAATAATAAAAATATGTAAAATTATAATTTACTATTTATTTCATCATTTCAGAACATAATACAAAGTGGAAAAAACGTGGGGTTTTTTCTAGTAGATATGTAAGGAATAGCTATTTAATTGAGACATCTTCATAAATCTGAAGTATTCTATTGTTCTGTTAAGGTGACAGAAACCAAACACTTTGCAACTGTAAGATTTATAACTAACATTAGAGATGAATTACATATCCTTAGGCGCCAGTGTTGTAAACAAGCCAATCTTCCTAATTTTATCTCAGATTAAGAAGGCTGAAATGGACACATATCGGGCAAAATTCACCTGAACTATTTTACTTGCCTACAATAAGGCAAGATTAATTACACCCTTTTGCTTATTCTGTTAACAATTAAGGCAGCATAGGAAAATTAGCTCTGATGGTTTTGGTTGATTATTTTCTCCTCCTTTGAAAAATACGTTGTCATATCTGTGACTGGTTTAACAACAGCATAGCCAACTGCCTCACAGCCAAAGATCACTTTTATGGCATCTGTTTCCAAAGAAACTAAGATGCAATTGATCCATTGTCTCATCATGATCTTCATCAATATTTAGCAGAGTGACTGATGATTCAGCCAGTTGACTGAATTCATTGAATCTCAATCATTCATCCATTAGCTAAATGAAAAATATTTAATAAGCCAGGATGCTAATATGGTGCTAAATATTCTGGACTCATTTCCCAAGTGTGTACACTTTGAATTCACTAGACTGAGGTAGAATATTTTACTTTCAAAGTAATGAAGCATAGGTCTTGAGCACAGGTCTTGTGAAATTGTCCACAATTCAGCTCAGTAGATGAAACTGTGTAAGCTACTTTCCTGTGTCATAAAGTCCTCAAAGAAACAACATTTATCTTGTAGAAGAAACATTTAATTCAATCATGGAGATACTAGGTTCATTTTGAAAAATAACGGCATTGCATTTATTTTCTTGGTCTTTTGCAAAAAACCACTGAGGTGCAACTCAAACATCTGTCATTCTCTAGTGGTCATAGCAAGCATCCTTACTCAGGTAGATAGGCCATACTGATCTAAGGACAGAGATGGCAGGGTGGTAAGTTTAACCTTTCCAGTGATGTAACATAATACTACATCAGGACTGATGTACTTCTCCTTTAATTCAAGCCTAATACTTATGTTTAATGCTGATTCACAAGAATTCACTTATTATTGGGATTAAAGTTGTTGTTTTTTCTCTGGAATGGCATATCAATGTGATGAGCCCTCTAGAGTAATTCTTTCTGAGGAGTTGATACTTAACTATAAACATCATTAAATAAGTCACTGATACACAAAAATGATATTTGATTGTGCTTTACTTAATTTACCTAGAAGAAAATCTGGAGTTTCATGGCTTATTCCTAAACTGATCCTCAGAGAAAGATAATATACATAGGCCGCTATGAGAAAGACTTATGGGAGGAACATCAATTGACTGCTCTCAAAGGAGTGATATTCTGTTTTCTTTTTATTAATTTATAAATGATTAAAAGCATACTTTGCTAAGTTAATTCATTGTCATATAAAAAGACTAGTCTAGGGGACAGTCAAAGCAGCAAGCACATTAGCAGGGGAAGGTCTTAGCATACATCATCATCTTCTGTTTTCCTTCTACTTATCAGTTTGCCAATGAGCCAGAATATCTGGACAAGAAGTGTACTGCCCTATAGATTTGTATTTGAAGCTTTCAGATGAAAAAAAAAGCATTCTGTTGGGGAGAGGTGTGTAGAGTGATCTTAAATTGCATGGTGAACAAGAAACAGTGTTAGAAAACTAAGACCTTAATGTATTAGCTTTCTTAATATCGGAATCACTCTTGAAAAGTAAGTTAAAAATTGAAGTGAATTTTTCCCTATTTTTTTGTCTCTAATATGTACAGCCAGATAATTATGTGCTAGCAATTTAATTTAAGTTTTAGATATTGATCATGCAACTGTTTATGTCTTAGCAAGTGATTAGATTATAAGCAAAATAGACAGATATATTTATTCATATTTTTCTGAAATTTAAGATCTTTTAATTCGTATTGAGGTCAATGATATTGAGATACCTGTTTTTGTAAATGACAATATGGGGAAACTTTGTTGTCTGGCTTAGATGTAGATCTTTGCATTTCATCACCTGACTCTAACCTTTAAATATTGAATCATAATATTTTTATAATACAAATTAAAGGGACAGATATTATTGTATTGTTAGTTCATAAAACTTATTATTGTTTTGAATTAGTAGCAGATTTCATTGATACAGATCCTAGCTAAATTTTGAAAAGTAACTTTAATTGCCTTAAATATTTTTATTAGTCCTATCAATTATATCTTAAATATTGCCTTATTAAGCTTCACAAGTAAACAATGAAGGACTGGAATATTAAGTTCAAGCAGACAGAAATTCTAATCAAAAGGATAAGTAAGGGCTTTCAGAAACACTGATAAAGTCTGTAATACTAAAAATCCAGAAACTCAGATTAGTATTCAGAAAAAGAGGCATTAATAAATAAATTTAAAATGAAACTTAAATATAGCATTCAACAATTCAAAGTGCATTCAACAACAATTATTCTATTTTATAATTACTATAATTAAGGTAAAATATAAAGGTGAGTTTAATAAAAACATTTAGATTATGATTGTGTCATGAGTTTTCTCAGGCAATCTTATATTTATTTCCCAAAAGTAAAATATACACTTCAATATATGATGTGAGTACTGCATGCTGAATATCTGTGGGGATCATGTAAGAACACAAAGGACTAAAACTGGATCTCCAAACTTTACAGATGGTAAAATATTTTATGAGTGCAGGCTTTTATTTCTAAATATAGACCATTAGTTAAGTATTGGTTCTTGCTTTTGAATGCTTTGTGGTATTACAATTTATTCTTAAAAACATCAATATATAAGATGTTTTATAAAATTTATAATCATCTTTTCTGAGATACCTGTGTTCTGCGTTCATTAGAGGACTGATCCAGCTTTCTTTAGAAGTCATTAGCAAAACTCCCAGTAACTGCAAAAATGGAAATGAAAGTAGACTTAATAAGTGGACAATATTGTTCTCTTGTGAATATGGCAATTGGACTTTATTTTTATAGTAGCATTTTTTATTATTAAGTGTTGTATAACTTCCTCGCTTTGATTGAGTTATTTGAAAACCTCGGGATAATTCTAAATGCAAGCATATTCACTAAAAAAAAGTGAGAGTCCGTACAAACTGTAGATTCTCATGGATGAAATCTGTTCAGCTAACAACTTCATATATGATTGTACAAAATGTAGGCAAATGCAATCTATTTTATTAAAATATTAAGTAGAACACAGATAGAAAGACACAGGTACGCAATGAACAGTCATATAAGAAAATGTTTGACTACTTGTTATCATAAACTGCTCCTACAAAGCTATTTGTTACTGGATTATATCTTATTTTGACACATAATCCTCTTAAGGATTGAACACCCCTTGTAAATGGAACTTATTACATAATGTAAGCAAACTAATTTGCAAGGACTGATTGACAGAGGAAAGCATGCATTCGTCATGAACAGTGTACACAATAGTTGCCTAGTAGGTACCTGAAAAGACAATATTTTCATCTGTCTCTCACTTTCTAAAGCTGGTCAAGTAGAAATGCAGTTTAGGAAGTGCAAATTAGGAAGTCTTACTGCAGCATGAAAAAAAAAGGAGCATAAAATTAAAGTTAAATATAAATAG
>WAAB01021658.1:103130-127736 GCA_013389865.1 Piaya cayana | reverse complement strand
TCCAGGAAGACCACATCCACAGCCTTTCCCTCATCCAGCAGCCGAGTCACTTTGTCATAGAAGGTAATCAGGTTGGTTTGGCAAGATGTTCTTTTCATGAGCCCTCATTGACTGGGCCTGATCACCCGGTTCTCTTGCATGTACTTCGTGATAGCACTCAAGATCTCCTGTTCCATGACTTTCCCTGGCACTGAGGTCAGACTGGCAGGTCTGTAGTTCCCTGGAATCTCCCTGTGAACCTTCTTGTAGATGGGCACAACATCAGCCAGCCTCCAGTCTAGTGGAACTTCCTCAGTCAGCCAGGACCACTGGAAGATGTTGGAAAGAGTTTTGGCAATTACATCAGCCAGCTCCCTCAATATACTTGGATGGATCCCATTCGGCCCCATAGGCTTTTGGGTGTCTAATTGGCCAAGCAAGTGTCTATACACCTCCTCTTGGATCCTGGGAACTTCCTTCCACTCCTCTAACTCCTGGGTGTGTACACAAAGGGAAAAACTTTCCTTACTATTAAAGACTAAGGCAAGGAAGACATTAAGTACCTCAGCCTTGTCCTCATCCTTTGTCACACTTGTTCCCTTTGCATCCAGTAGGGACTGAATATTCTCCTTGACCTTCTTTTACTACTGATGAATTTGTAGAAAGATTTTTTATTATCTTTCACCAAATTGTCCAGTCCAAGCTCTAGTTGGGCTTTAGCCCTCCTCTACATGATCTCACTTCCTCCATGTAGTCTGCCCAAGATGCCTGCCCCTTCTCCCAAAGCTCATAGACAATCCTCTTCTTTTTGAAGTCTACATAGACCTCTCTGTTCAAACAAGTTTGTTTGCTCATTTTCTGGCACATGTGGTGAGTTTGCTGCTGAGATTCCAGGATTTCCTTCTTGAAAAACATCCACCCTCTTGGGCTCCCTTGCCCTCCCTTGGGACTTTTCCAACCAGCCTTCTGAATAGTCCAAAGTCTGCCCTCTGGAAGTTTAAGGTGGCATTTCTGCTAACCCCTCTCCTCACCTCACTTAGAACTGAGGATTCTACCATCTCATGATTACTTTGCCCTAGTTCTCCTCAAACCATCACATCCCCCACAAAGCCTTCTTGGTTCACAAACAGCAGGTCCAGAAGGGCGCCTTCCCTTGTGGGCTCACTCAGCTGTTGCGTGAGGAAGTTGTCTTCCACGCACTCCAGGAACTTCCTTGACTGCTTTCTCTCTGCTGCATTGTACTTCCAGCAGATATCTGGTAGGTTAAAGTCTCCCACAAGGACAAGAGGTAGTGATCTTGAGACTTCTCTCAGTTGTGTGTAGAAGAGCTCATCAGCTTCTTCTTCTTGCCTAGGTGGTCTATAACAGACCCCTATCACAACATCTGCCTTCTTGTGGGCTCCTCTGTTATCTATGCACAGACACTCAATCCCATCATCACCAAATTTGAGCTCAAGGGTATCAAAGCACTCTTTAACACAAAGGGCAACCTCACCACCTCTCCTACCTTTCCTGTCCCTCCAGAAGAGTTTATACCCCACCACAGAAGCACTCCAGTTGTATGAGTTGTCCCACCACATTTCCATGATGGCAACTAGGTCATAGTCTCCTTGACCTACAATAGCTTCCAATTCCTCCTGTTTACTGCCCATGCTGCATGCATTGTTGTAAACGCACTTCAGCTGGGCTGTTATTCCCTCAGCTCTCATAAAAAGAATTGTGTTCATTCCAAAATGACTAACACATCAGTGCCAATTATATCTTTTCCATCATGAGATATACTCGCCCCTACTGGTTCTGGGCTGATATACTGGAGGTCATCACCAGTACATCATCTCACAGGCACTGGAGTGCCATTTCCAGGCTCACTCCTTTCTAGCCTGGCTTCATCTCCCTCCCCCTTCACATCTAGTTTAAAGCCTAATTAATGAGTCCTGCTATATTTTTGGTGGGGAATTTTGTACCACTAGGAGACAAGTGTGCCCTATGCCTGGTAAGGTAGCCGGGAAGTGTATAGGCCAGTCCATGGTCGAAGAACCCAAGGTTTTTATTTTCTCACTAGGTTTAGATCCAGGTATTAATTGACTAATTTTTCTGCTTGCTCCCTCTCTGTTCCTTGTTGTTGGAATGGTGGAGGTAAACACTACTTATACCCCAGAGCCCTTCACTGTTCTCCCCAGAGCCCTGAAGTCCCTATTCATTGCCCTCAGTTTCCTCCTCTGGATATCTTTATTGCCTACTTGGAACACTAACAGAGGATAATATCTGTAGACTTTACCAGGGAAGGAAGCTTTCTTATGAAGTCTTTCACAAAGGCCCCAGGTAGGCAGAAGACCTCCCTGTGCAGTGTGTCCTGTCTGCAGATAGGGCCTTCTGTTCCCTTCAGAAGGGAATCTACCAAGACAATCACTCTTCTCTTCTTTTTCTCGAAGGTTGAATTGATGTTCATTTGAGGATGGCACAGCTTAGAGAATGTTTCTAGGCAGGAGCAATCCTCCTCCTCCTCTATGGAGCCTGATTCCACTTGCAGCAGTTCGTATCTATTCTGCAAGGGAACTTGGGAGTTTGTCATCTGAATGCGGGCAACATGCTTTCTGTGCTGGGCAGGAACTTGATGCCATTACCCATCTTTTTTCTCCTCAGTCTTATATTTAGTGGATGCGGAGTTCTCAACTGTGCTCGCTCTGGCTGCCTACTTAGTTTGTGAGAAGGAGCATAGGGTGTTGCTCCAAAGGAATACCTTGCGTTCTCATAATTTATATTTCTGCAAAGTCATCAGGTTTGGTTATAAATATTAGGTTTTTATGCATTCCAAAAGCGAAAACTTCATATTAAATATGTAAGTCCTTTCTTTAGCAGTATGAAGTAGAAGTCCTAACTTCCCAGAGGTGAGTTATAATCAGGTGCTACATCTGTGGAATCATTCATCACCACTCTCAATTCATTCACTGTGAGTGATTTGCCTATGTAGAGATCTGCCCTAAAGCACATAAAGAAAACATTTTATAAATTCCAGGGCCAGATTGTGTGTTTGTGAATAAATCTTACTATGTAAAAAGACAAATTATTTGGCCTCCATCCAAAACCTTCTCTGAGTACGAGTAATTCTTACACCAAGAATCTTGTAATGATCAAGAGCTGTCATAGAACAAAAAATGTTCTTTTATGCCCATTCAGATTGCTTCTTTGATGATATGTTTTATAAGTTCTTCTAAAGTAGTATTTATCAATATTTGTAGCATAAACAATAAAACTATTTCCTATAATTTGTCTTCCTTTTTCCCTGCCAGGAGAAAACTTAAATTATGTTCAAACTGCTACTATATCAAAAAATCCATTATTTTCAGGTAAATTCCTTTGTACAAATGTTCCAATGCTTCATGGAAAAGATGATTTTACTACTAGTTTTCTCTTCAGAAATTTTCACAGGCTTTGTAGGCTCAGTCAAGATTTATGAAGAGTAGATATACCAAAGAAACTACTAAGTATTAAGTTTCTGCAAGTTCCTTGAAACTGGCAACTGAGTAGATGTAATAGATCCAAATGAACGATCCATGGAGGGAAAGCTTTGGTTTGAAATCAGAACTTTTTCTCTTGGCCACTGAGTACATGTGAACCCAGCATTATTGCCTCTGACCTTCTGTCCAGCCACTGATAGACCTCTGTGTGATGGTAAGTGGTGAAAGCCTATGGGGTAGAAGGTAATATTGTAAGAGAAAGGAAACCTTGAGAATGGATGGAGGAAAATGAGGATGATTGAATGAGGAAATAAGATGATTGCAACAGAGTTCATCTAAGATTGAAAACGTTATTCCACTGGGAACAAGATTTCAGTATCTCATATTAAAGCTAACATTATTTTTATTGGCAGTAACAAAATAAGTAAGTAAATTTGAATTAAAAATGGACCCAATACTAAACTGTAAAGGGTCTGATATAGTAAATGCTCCAGCATATTGGCTGAGCTTCAGAATCCATATTTCTCATACATTTTAAGTAGTCTGCAAAACATATAATGTACCTTCGTGTAAATTACTACATAAAGAACTTTAGGTTAAATCTTTTTTTTTTTTAGTTCCATTATTCCTTTCTTGCAATGTAGCAACAGAAGATCTGAAAGCTTTTCACTTGAAGCATATTTGTATGCCTAGATAATTACTCAAAATACTGTATTGTGGTATTTCAAAATTTAAATTATTTCATTTTACTTGCATAACATGATTTTTAAGAGTGGAAGTCCAGAAATTGCAGTATCCTTGTTATAAATAAACAATATGAAAGTGATAAGCAGATTGAAGATTTTATGAAGTTTTAATGCATTTAAGACTTAGTAATATCTAAAATAGAGATATATTTTAAGATAAACAAAGGCTAGGAAATATTTAAAAACATTGCAATATAATATCTAGCTCCTATGACATTCAGTTCATTACTTTGTATAAATAAGAATCAGGAAGGCTCATATATCCCTGTAGATAGAAAAAGGAAATTTCTACAAATACATGTTTCTTTTAAACCTTACTTTCTTTGGTATACACAATAGGTGGGAAGTTTTTGATTTTTTCAAATCTGTCTTCTTATTCTTGAGATAAAATAAGTATATATATTACACATTATCCTTTTAATTAAATGCATTAGAGTAGCTAATACATTTTTGTCAGAAAAACTTGTAATAATGTCAAATATTTCTTCAAGAATTTGTTATGAGTTTAAGTTCATCTGTATTATTTAAAGAATGTAATTATTTAAAGAATGTAATTATGGCATCCTGGCTTGTATCAGAAACAGTGTGAGCAGCGGGTCCAGGGAGGTTATTCTCCCTCTGTACTCGGCACTGGTGAGACCACTCCTTGAATCCTGTGTTCACTTCTTGGCGCCTCACCACAAGAAGGATGTTGAGGCTCTGGAGTGTGTCCAGAGAAGAGCAACAAAGCTGGTGAAGGGGCTGGAGAACAGGCCCTATGAGGTCTGGCTGAGAGAGCTGGGGTTGTTTAGCCTTGAGAAGACTGAGAGGAGACCTCATTGCTCTCCACAACTACCTGAGAGGAGGTTGTAGAGAGGAGGGAGCTGACCTCTTCTCCCAAGTGACAGGGGACAGGACAAGAGGGAATGGCCTCAAGCTCCACAAGGGGAGATTTAGGCTAGAGATTAGGTGGAAGTTCTTCACAGAAAGGGTCATTGGGCACCGGAACAGGCTGCCCAGGGAGGTGGTTGATTCACCTTCCCTGGAGGTGTTTAAGGTATGGGTGGACAAGTTCCTGAGGGACATGGTTTAGTGTTTGATAGGAATGGTTGGACTCAATGATCCGTTGGGTCTCTTCCAATCTGGTTATTCTATGATTCTATGATTCTATATTATGTTCAAAGGGCACTGTGGAATGTTGATAGGATAGTAAGAACGTAATATAAGGGAAATGTAACTAGTATTTGGACAATTTTTTACCGGATATTGTTATGGATGAATTTCTGAAATACTATGGTGATTTACACATTTATTTCATTTCATTTGTTTATAACAATATTTCACTTGATTGCAACATCTATAGATACTCATTTTTGCACTTCCATTCAAAAAGTATCAATTCATACATGTCTCTCCTCTCTGCAAGATATGATCTTCGCTCAGTTCTTTATGCAAAAGCATAGCTACCTTTCTATATTTTTTTGTAAACTTTCATCTGTCATTTATCCTGGATCCAAAATGATAAAAGTTACAGAAACATGGAAGAAAAACTTGGAAAATAATTTTATTTTCAGTTGAGGATTTGGGCCTTTCTTCTATTGAAACTTCAGAAGACAGACAAATATTAGATTATATGCACAATTATGTATTTCAGAAATGTATTAAAAGCTACACTGCATTAACGGCTTTATTATAATACGAAAAATCTGTGAGAAAATTGTTAGTAAAGCTGTTTGACTCCCCTCTAGGTAATTTTTGTTATAAATCTAAATGACTGATGGATGCCTCTTCTGAACCTAAAGTGTGAGGGACTTTATTCTTTTCTTCTATACTACAGATATATAGATCAAAATCTAATCTTGTAAATATGCAGAAAATGGTATGAATTTATCTGAATTTTACTGAAGTAAAATTCAAATTAAATACCAAAAGTTGCCTTACATCTGGCTGAGGGATATAAAAATGAAGCTATAGAGCTATTTATCCCAGAATGGAGGAATATTTACACACAGTATGTATGCACAGGCCTGATTTGTAAGTGAATTTAAAAAAAAAAACTTGAAAAATTGAAAAAAAGCTCAACTTAAAAAAATCCTACATCTTGCTTATTAATAAAAAAATCCTACAAGTTTTGCAGAAGTGATGTTTTGAAAATTTTGAAGCCTCAGCACACCTTCTTTTTCCTGTTTCTTGCTCATAAAGATGAAAACACATGCACTTGAAACATTTGTATAAAAATACATTTGCCTTTTCCAGATACTGTATTTTCTATCAATTCTTATGTTCGAGATTTTAACCATTGATTTAGATGATTAGAAATTATGTAGAAGTTTAACTCTTGTATGTTTAATTCAGTATCAATTATCTGTGCAACATCACAAACTAGCTAGGAAGAAGCAGAACTTCAGAATGTCTTCCTACACTGTATGTACTAGTCCAGAGATCAGCATTCCGTCTATTGAAATGAGTAGTAGGTTTTCATTTATTATTGTTAATTTAGTAATAAATAAACTGTGAACAATATGTTTCAATAATGATAGAGAATGTAGTCATGCACACAGCTGCAATTCTGTTGACAATAGAACAATGTGGAACCATATTACAGCGTCCAAGAAGTTATTTGAAGGTGATAATTCAAACACCTAGTGTATTATAAATAACAAAAAGACTTTCAGATTAAAGTGTATTAAAACCCCCCAAAACACATTAAAAGACTTGTCCTCTTTATTCTAAGGAGCTGAAATTTTAAGACCATACAAAAGAAGCAAGAGTGCAAACCAACATTTGGAGCAACATTCAGGTGGCACGCTTGAGAACATGTAGAGACAATATGTTGACAGAACAGTAGTTTCAGTTTCCTCGCTATCAGTATGGCCGATATTCGTAGCAGAATTAGACCACTGATTCTCAAGAAAATAAACTGTTTTAAATAAAATTATATATTGTTTCAACAACTAAGTTCCTTTATATATTCCTGCACACTGACAATTATATTATAGTTATAAGCAGAATATTCCCTCCAGAATAAGGACTATTGCTGTTTTAGAATATATATATAGTCTTTTATGAACTTCTTGCCGAATATCTCACAATCTCTAAATTGGGTTCCCATCTTGGTATAGAAATCTTCTGAAATTCCAAGGCATCAAGGATGCAGAACAACTTATGGACGACACACATTTGAATCAAGACCTACTTCCTTATTAGATTCAGTAAGTTAGGGTTTTCTTATCCAAGGGAAATTATCATCTGTTGAGCTTTAAGAAGAACATTCAGCTGCAGGAAAACATTTCAGACTGATCACTCCAAACATGTGTTGGTTTTGGCATAAAAGAAAAAGGACAAGGACATTTATGTGCTTTTTAAGTAGCAGTCCAGGAGAATTTAGTCTTCATGAACATAAGGAACATTGATCATTAATCTGGACAACATTTCATAAATTTTCTTCAATGAGAGCTAAATAAAGATCATTAATAATTGCCATGACAATTAATATTTTATGTCAGTGAAGTTTGCAAATATGAATAAATGTTGAATTTTTATCTATTTTATCTGATCATAAGCTGATAAATCCAAAATAAAAACAATATTTCCTCAGTTAAAAAGATTCTCAGAATTAAGAAGTAGGAATGGGAGCAATAGGGAAGATCATAGAATCATAGAATAACCAGGTTGGAAGAGACCCACTGGATCATCGAGTCCAAGCTTCGAGGAAGGAGGAGAGCATCAGCAGCAGAACCAGCGCAGCCAGCGATGCTCCTCGGCATCCTCCCCTTCCTCCTCTTGCCTGCGCTGAGAACACGCAGCAGGATTACAGCACATCTTCCCTCTACCCTCATCTCCCTCATTCTTATTTTATTTTTCCAGGTCAGTGATTACTTGGATTCAGCCCTCCTTTTTCTTTTCCTCTTTGCTATTGGTGCTGTGAACCCTCCATCACACACCTACGCACAGTACAGATACAGTACTGTCTGTGTGTAATAGTTGCTGTATCCATGCAGGTGACTAATCCTGGCCTGTGGTGCCATTGACAAGGTAGAAATGAGGAATTTCAAGTTTTTATGAACAACAGAAAGAGGTGAATGCATATGAAAATCACTCACTCTGTCCCACCACTAAGAACACAGCAACATGAAAAGAGTAGAACACTAAAAAAACATAAATGCGTTTCCTACTTAAGAGCTGATAGTAACTGGATAAGCGTTGAATAAGAACAAATTTGTCAGAACAGTGATATTTCAAATAGCAAGTAAAGATATAAAATCAACAAAACAATGGCCAGTAGGGAATGGATAAAAAGTGTGCTATTTCTTTGGTAAGAAATGTAGGGTTTCTAAGTTTAAGAGTCTGGGAGTTAAAAAAGGATGAAAAAGATAATATAAATTGAAGCAAATCAGAAACCTAGAGAGGAACTTGTCACAGGAGCAGGTAGTGATACCACAAAAGATAATAGCTTTAAACTTAGAATAGTTAGATTTAGATTAGATGTAAGGAAGAAATTCTACACTATGAGGATGAGGAGGCGCTGAGGGACATGGTTTAGTGATTGATGGGAATGGTTGGACTCGATGATCTAGTGGGTCTTTTCCAACCTGGTGATTCTATGATTCTGTGATTCTATAATTCTATGTGAATGTCTCTCTGGAAGTGTTCAAGGCCGTGTTGGATGGGGCTTTGAATATCTGTTCTAGTGGAAAGTATCAATGCCCATTGCAGAAAGGTTGGGACTAGATGCTCTTTAAGGTCCCTTCCAACCCAAAACGTTTTATGATTCTATGGTGCAATGATTCTATGACATGATCAGGGCTACTTAGGGCCCCTCTCAAGCAGTCTTGCACATGATCACTGCTGATCTGAAAAAAACCAAACATTAAATCTATTGTTGATAATTCAATATATATGTCTTAATTTTCTTTACAGTCAGGGGATTTGGAATATTCATATTAGTAAGGAGGGAACAAACTCGACATACTGACATTTCATCTGTCCATAGAACAAGTATGGCTCATAAGGACAATATTTAAGTCAACCTGCAAATGTTGACTGCAATCATTTTAAGTCATGAATGAAGGTAAGATTCAGAAGCCCCAAAATAATCTGTTTCACTATATTGAAGAACATTTGTCATCTACAGAGGTGAAGTCCTGTGCATGTATCTAGTCTATACTCGTCCAAATTCTGATCATCAACAAACCTCATGCTTGATTTGAGTCTTTGTAATAATACACAGTAGAAAGAGAACTCCTGTCAATTCTGACCACATCTTTCATGGAGGCCTCTGAGGATATGAGCTTGTAGTTTCAATATGTGCTTCTCCATCTGAATTAGAGAAGTGATAGTCTGTCTGATAGCATTACTAAATTCTTGTCTTACAGACATGTCAATGAGTAAAGAAAAACATGATCCCACATCTCTCAGAACACAATCAGGACCTCATTTAAATGAAGACAAAAAAAAAGCTGTTCTGCATAAACATGGGGAAGGATACAAAACAAAATGAAAATATAGCTAGAGGGATGCTGCTTTTAATCAGATAAGGAAGACTGTCTGTTAGACCAAGGGGGCATGAACACAGGAGAAATTTATGACAACTGACAAATGAATCCATTTCAAAAACTACTCTCTAAACTAATCATATTTTTTTATCTTCTCCTTTAGTTTTCATGAAGCAGGAAAAAAAATATAGCCCCTGGATTAAACCACATTAAATAAAGTGAAGAAGCCAGAGGTACCCAGGCTCTTTAGAACACACTCAACTCTGACCATAACCATTATAACAGTAGTAGCAAGTCTCTATCATCAAAATAGTTTTCTCTTTTGAGAAAATATTTCTCTCTTTCCCTTTTTTGGTAAAAAAATTTGATAATTTTTATAGCAAATTAGTAAAAAATATTCACTTCACCTATACAGAAAACAGGGTCTTCTCATTCCAATGAATGTTATTCTCTGCATTGACAGAGTGAAATTCTCTATAAATCAGAATGGTTAGAGCTTAAGATTTCTCTTAAGTATTTCACCCAACTATTACACCACGGTTCACTGTGGACTGGAAAACTGTCATTTTCTTGTTTGTGTTTTTCATTTTAAATTAATCCAACCTTCATTACTACACTCAAGGACAAATGGGAGCAGTGCTGTCAAACAAGACATCCTAACTATGACTGCATGATGATTTTTTTTAATGAAAACAACTGAGAATAATGATAAAATCAAAGCAGTCTAAATGAAATATCTCAAACAAATCTTTAATTTACAACATAACAGAAAGAATTGTATAGAATCTTAAACCTATTACTGGGAAAATTACCATGAATGTCACTTGAGAAATCTATTTATAGAGTAACTAATATAAATAGTGAAATTCTGAGATGAACTGGCAACTATATCTAGAGTGTAATGTGATCAGGTTGCAATTGCATTAATTAAAAAGATACTTTTTTCCCAAATCGAGACCCCTTGAATTGTCATTACTGGATAGTATTGGAGTCAGTTATCTCTTTTATGTTAGCATCGCAGAGCTCTTGTATTTGATTAGGACTCCATTGATCAAGGTTGTACACTCGTTTACACAGAAACAAAGTTATCTGCCAAAGGTTAAATAGCATGGAGTTTACAAGAAAAAGTAATTAATTTTTCTATATATGCTTATGTATATGTTTCCTAAGACATTCACAAAAATCGAAGGATAAATATTGAGTTGCATACACCTTTCATGATCTAGAGGCCTCGTCTTACAAAATGATAAATCTGGCCTTAGAAATGCTAATATTGAGCTTGTCATATTGCAATCTAATGGCACAAAACACTGATATGATATAAAATTACATACAATGTCCTGTACTTACTTTATCAACTCCTAAGAAAACATGATTATATACAAAAAGGTTTTACTAGATATCTGTTACTTTGAAATATACTTTTAAGTAATAAAAGCAACTTTTCATTAATGACTGGTCATGGAGTTATTCTATTTCCTTCTCTCATATATTATTACTATTGCCTTTCAGTTTTTGCGTAATGTATCTCTCTGTTATTTTCTATGCTGTCATTATCTTTATAATACTCAACTTCTTTCTCAGTTCTGATGTCTCCATCATTCTGAATTTCTTCTAATTCACAAAAATCATCTTCTGACCAGTCTGTGGGATCTGATAAAATAGCACTTCTTTAAATCCTTGACTACAACTTCAGGGTTTGTCAAATATTACTTTTCAATTCAGTGTCTAAACAGTGTGACACAAGGCTCCTTCCTTTTCCTTGTAGAGGATCCCATGTCAGCAACAGTTTTTATTACAAAGACTGAATGGTCTACTGTAAAAGGGACCTGTAACATCTTTCCTCCTAGAATGACAGTATAAGTATTCTTTTCTATAATTGTATTCTTCACTGCTATTGACGGATATTCTTTGTAAGCTTCTAGGACAAGCATTCCTCTTTTTCTTAGCAGTACACATCTACCTCAAGTAACATTCAGGAAGTCCTTCATTAAATTCGTACATATTCATCCTGGTTTTGACACTTAACAAATATTCCAATAGGCAGCTGGTTTTTGGCTTTAAGTATCAAGAACACATAAAGCAGTAACATTACATCAGCTGTTGACACTGCCAACACTGCTGTAATGTGCATGTTTTAATTTTTGAAATTTTTATTATGATGGATTTCATGTCTCCTTTTTCAACAGTGTACTCAATGATTCAAATGTATTGCCCATTTGACAAAACAGACAGTTATGATTTATACATAATCTAGTCACATATTGGTGGAATGTAATGAGCTTTTTGGTGAGATTGGAAGGTAGATGTTAGCAAGGAAAAGTTCTTTTTCAAAGGCAAAAAACACAAAAACATTCTTACTGAGGTCTACTGTCACGTATCTTCTTGCTCTGTAATATCTTCTGCTTATGATATTTCGTGATCTTTCTGTTTAATTATTTCAGTTGTAAATAGGCTTCATTGCTACTATGAGTATGTACAAATTTCAAAACTTAGAGCCACAGAACTGCAAAATCATTCAGATTGGAAAGTTCCATCTAGCCTATCCTTCTGCTCAAATTTGGCCATCTCCAAATTCAGACCACATTTTTATTCGGTCTCTTATAAGCATGGTTTTTTGAGTCCACTGACTGATTTCTGAGTAATTAGCACATGAAAGCTCCTGTTTTGCCTGTTTCTATCCTCACGCTAAAGCCCCCATATATTGAAACTGCATTATCAGGGAAAGTCACTATTCCTTACAGTACACACATATCAACATTACAAACTACTACAATATCTCTGAATGTGCATTTCAGCATGGGCAACAAAGGCATATGCAAGTTATCTAGATTTTGATGAAAGCCAGAGCCAGAAGGACATGCTGTCCACACAGCAAGGAAGTATACCAGCTCTTTAGTCTTCCATGGATATAATACCTGAATGCTTCAGATTTTCCATGGAAGAGGACTTGAGACTTCCAGATTTGTAAACTGGAAGTCTATCTTTTCCATGACAGGGTCTTCAGGAACAATGACTAGGTTCTTGTGAGAGAAGGGAACCATAACTACTTCCAGTTGCCCAGTTTAAAGTAATCTAAAGGTAAATGAAACAAATAGTGTGTCACAAACAAACAATGAGGTGTATTGAGATGTCATTACTGTTGTAGATTTTTTTCCCTCTTTATTTAAGAATGTATCTAGATTCTATACTTCTAAAATGAATCCAGGCAACATGAGTTGTATCAGTCCCCTGTCATGACTAGTATGATCTGTCTAGATGTAAAACTCTTCTAGGCTTCTAGCAGCAAATCTGAGATTGTGGCCTTGGATACATTACACTCAAGGAATTCACACTCACTGAAACCTTCTTACTTGGGATCATTTCTGTGCTGTATCACATGCCTTAATGGAATTTTGTTAGGACTCAAGAATACAGTTCATCCTAATAACACTTCCCTCAGTTCATGGCTCAATCCTGTATCATGCAGAAGTCCTTCTGAGGTTAGGAATACTCTTTCCAAAATATCTCATCACAGGGACTTTGAATAATTTCATGCTATTGCAAATTCTCATTTGATCTCTCTCCAGCAACATTAAAACTCCACAGAAACTGCAAACAGACATAGGCCTAGAACGAATTCTTGAACGAGAATCAAAAATGCATTTGGTGAATTTCAGCTAAATGAAACATGCATTCAAAACAGCTGATTAACTTTCCTGGCAGACTGGGAGATGACCCTCTAAAGGTTATTTTTTCTTGTAAAAATTCAGTTACTCTTCAAGCATCTTAAGTATAAAGGCAGATTCATTGATCTCTCTTAAATGAAGAAATTATTTAATTGATTTGGAACTACACTGACTAGTATGTTGCCATCCAACCGTAAGACTGCTTGCAGTGAGTCGAAAGTATCACTGATTTCCTTTGATCCACCTCTTTCTTCCCAAGGCTGGAGCCACAGAACTGCACAAATGTAGCTGCAATCAGAAACCACACTTCACCACTGAACTGAAAAATTCTTCAACCTCAATTGACTGCCACCATCTTATATCTAGAGCAATAATCTGCCCCATATTCCTGTTTCTTCACTTAAAGATCAACATATACCACTCAACTCAGTATGTAATAAAACATACAACAACAAACATCATCCTATAGAGTGAAGAATAATGGTAGGTGTGATCTTTCAGAAGCAAGCTCTTCCCATAGATTTAGAAAAACTAATGGGAGATACTAGCACTAACTAGAGAGAGGTGCAGGTTAATTATTACTTGTACCTAACATAAACGTAGTTCCACATTACTGATTGAAAATATAGAAATTTTGCCTAAAACCAGAACTCATACCATTCATCACAATTAGAATCTTCTTCTTGTAATTAAGAGGAGTTGTTGTGTTTGTGCTTCATGGTTCCATCTTTCTTCTGATTCCCTTCCACTCTCATAGTTAACTCCATGATGCAGGAGTTAAATAAAACAAACAAAAAAAGGATTAGAAAGGATTAAGAAGTCAGCTTGTATTTGATATTTAGTCTTCAGTCAACCAGATGCACATTCTGCATCATAAAGTACTTGTTAAAAAATACTTAAAAGATGTCCTGTTTTAGGTGAAATATCTATTAAGGACAACAGCAGGTAGGCCGTGTGGCTACTTATAACTAGTGGCTAAGAGGTGTTCCCATTAATTTTATTGGATTACCATAGATGAGAGCTGTAGAATAAGTTACTTGCAACATAATAAGTTTTATTGGTGATGGCAGAGAAGAAGGAGGTCAGCAGCTAAACACATACATACTTTCAATATTGTCTGTTGTGTGTGAAGGGTGTCAGTTAACTTCATAAGCAGTGCATTGTACAAGCCCTGTGAATTTAGGGGATGCATCAGAATTCATAAAGGCAGGGTTTCCATTTGCCATTTTGTTATCCTAAAATAAACATTTACCACTCCACTTGAGATGCTGAAAGCTCATTAAAAAGATTAATTATTTTTCTCTCATTTGTTTTTCTCTAATAAGTTTTGACCCATTACAAAGACATTAAACCTTTATCAGACAATCAAGCAGGCTTCTTTTGTGTGACTTCGTTTCCAATTAAAAGAAATCTGAAAATATTTTTTCATGTAAAGTTTAGTTACTACATAAAATTTATGCTACTACAGGACTACAATCTGTGATAATTGCCTCCTAGATAAGTGACTCTGCCCTTTTGTAGCTAAAGCTCTAACTGCTGCCTGTGTCAACAGCCTGATGTATCAAGGACCTCCCTGCCAGACTAAAATAACACTTTCCTTCATGGGTCAGGGTAGGGGCTACCATGAACACAAGTGTCAGGAGAGAGAAATACACAAATATCCCCAAGAGGATGGAAGACCCAGCTCTAGTATCAAACTGCTCCTATCAAAGAATCCAGTAAACTTGACAACTCACTGCAACTCAGGTCTACTCTTCATCAGGTTACAATGCTAAATGTTCAGCACTAGACTGTTTTGGTTTGGGGTTTGGGGTTTTTTTGTGGTTTTTTTTTTCTGATTTTGGTTTCAAAATAAAGAAATGCTGATGTGACTATATAAGACTGCAAAAATAGTCATAAGCAATTTGATCCTGTTGACTGCATCCTTGCAAGAACATTCAATTTCTTGGCTTGATTTCAGCCAAGACATTACTTCTCTGGGACACAGCAGGGACTACCATCTTTTTTTTGTAAGAAACATCTTTTCACAATCTCTGAGGTTTGACCAATCTATTCACTGCTTCTCACAGGAGTCTCTCTGCTCCACATGATCTGCAAGTTTCAGTTCCTTACTCTGACTCTCCTTCCTTTCCTTTATTCAACTCCTCACTGCAGGTTATGGAACAGTAGTCAATCTGGCTCTGTCATTGTCATAAAAGAACATATTACACAAGCAAATCAGACACTTCTAATCAGAGGCACTCTCTGAGACCAACATACCTCTGCCTATTTGTACATCTGAAATCAGGATCCACATTAGTGATATAGCAGCATTTGTTCCTGTCTGAGGAGGTTTTTTCCTAGAAATGACAGAGTGTAATGCTCTGTTTTACCTCTCTGCTTGTCAAAAATGCAATTGCTAGAAGTTCTAGGAGGAAATGGGAAAAAATCATGAACAAGGAACAATATAATACCCAGTAACTTATACAATGTCTGCAGACTGAATGAATCACTGAGAATAACAGCTAGATTTGGCAAACACTTGTATGGTGATTTAATAGCTTTTTTTTGTGCAATGCATTGTTTTACCTACACCTTCAGACTTTCTGAAAAACATTAAAAAAATTTAATATCTTAAAGTAATGCCTAATATTGTTTCCTCAGCCAGAACTAGCCCAGAGGAGGGAAGATTTACATTCTTTCTTTCTTCCCACATGTGTCAATATTTTACTTGATCAGTACATTGAGACTACATTTATATTTATCTGTTTGGCAATACCAAGTGTGCTTGGGGATACTGGACACTCATTATTATTCCTGGACACATCTTGAAGATAATTCTAGCTTGTGATCCACATCCAGATTTCTTTCCATAGAAACAAAGACTTACTGCATGCAGGTGAATTCCATTGTTTCTGAGTCACATACATAAATAAGATGTGGGTGGGGTGTGAACCCAAGCCACAGACTGGAATTTAGAATGTCTGCAGCATATCTACAGATTTAGTTGTCTCTAAAAAAGATCTACCTAATCCATAAAATTGTATTTTTTTAAAAAGTGCTATTGTTAAAAAAAATCATAGAATCTTTTGTTTGGAAATGACCTTTAGATCATTGAGTCCAACATACCTGTCCACTAAAAAACCATATCCCTGAGCACTTCCTCTACTCATCTTTTCAATACCTCTAGGGATGGTGACTCAACCACATCCCTTGAGAGCCTGTTCCAGTACCTAATAAGTCTTTCAGTTAAGTATATTTTTAATAATGTCTAATTTGAACCTCCCCTGGTGCAGCTTGGGGCCAATTCCTCTCATCCTATTGCATATCATCTGGGAGAAAAGATCAGCACTTACCTCAGTACAGCCTCCTGTCAGATAGTTGTAGACAGCGGTAAAGTCTTCCCTTCACCTCTTTTACACCAGACTCAGCAACCCCAGGTTCCTCAGCCACCTCTCATAAGGCTTGTTCTTCAGCCCCTTCACCAGCTTTGCTGCCCTTCTCTGGATATTCTCCAGCACCTCAGAGTCCTGACAAAAAACTGAACACAGTATTCAAGGTGTGGCTTCAACGGTGCTGAATACAAGGCAAGATGTCATTGACCTTCTTGGCCACTTGGGCACACTACTGACTTGTATTCAGCCAGCTGTCAACCAACACCCCCAGGTCCTTTTCTGCCAGGCATCTTTCCAGCTATTTGTCCCCAAGCCTGTAGAATCACATGTGCTTGTAGTGTCCCAAGTGCAGGAATCTGCACTTGGCCTTGTTGAACTTCGTAACACTGGCCTTGGTCCATCAATCCAGCCTGTTCAGAGCCTACCTACCCTCAAGCAGATCAATACCTCTGCACAGCTTAGTGTCATCTGCAATCTTACTAGAAGCACAGTCAATCCCTTCATCCAGATCACTTATAGTGAGCAAAACTAGAGATTTTTTTTCAAATGTATTTGCTTAAAATGACCGAATCAATATCATGTGCATGACTGTAACTTTGAGCAGTATCTTATTGTGAAAAAGAGAAGTAATGTTGATACTAGATGTCCCCTAGCTCATGTGATAAGCAGATATTCTTAGCCATGACTTGCAACTAAAATTCCCTAGGTTACAACATTATTCTACTGTCATTATTTGACCACTAAATGTCATACATTTAATGCTGGTAATTCAGGCTTTATACATTTAATGAAATATAAGAAGGTACATTGCACAATGAGAACTTAATGGTAGTCAAAATTTGTCTTTCACTTTTTGCTTCTTGCAAATCGATTACATGCACAAACATAACACAATAAATTTACATAACGTAACTGAGGGCTGAGTTTCAGGTTTGGTTGGAAATGCACATTATTAATCCTTATAATCTTATAATATGTCAGTTTCTATAGCTCTTTAATCATTTTATTTCAATTTTTCTTAACATCCCAAGGAGTGAGATGCCCTGAAGTAAATGCAATATTCCAGATACAGCCTCATCAGAATCATCTGTCTTTCTTATTATTTTTCCTCTAGAGATATTAACCTACATTCCTCAAGGTTTAATCTCATTTTGTTTTTTCTACTTATATTTATGATCTCTTTAAAACCCTTTAGATTTTTTTCTCAATGAGCTTGGAAGAACCAATTTAACACTATATGCTTTTATTTCCAGCTCTGCCTACTTAACAAGTTAACAAAACCTAAATCTAATAAAGACGATGTTCTAGAAACTCAATGGTCATGCTATCAAATCTATTTTATTCAGTGCAATTTGTCCTTTTTTTCATTTAATACAATTTCAATACATATGCTGATAACTCAAGGAAAAAATAATTTTGTCAATATGATTTTGTGAGGTAGAGTATCAAAAATGTTACCAAATTTCTCAACTGGCAGGAGGAAGAAGCTGATCTTTAAAAAGTGTACTAAAAATAAACATCGAGATTATATATCTCAGCTATTTAATATGAAATATGGTCTGTAAATATGTGTATGTTGCTGATATTCAGTAGATTATATACGTTCATAGATTGTGCTTTTAGTTTGTTTTTTTTGTTAAAATAGTATATCTCACTCTCCTCGGAGATGTGTGTATTAATAAATATATAGTGATACATACATTAAGAATTATGTTCATCAGATTAATTTTGTTTCCTTTTGTCAAAAAATTTGGCATTGTATTTGCCATGAAGCATTCAAACAGCACTGACAAAAGATACTTGGCTATACTGTACTTTCTACTAAGATTCTGTGCTTTAGTAAAGAATATTTTCTGAAGTTCAGATTTTGTTTAATGTTTTCATGTCGTAATTGGTGTAATTGAAGTAATACGTAAGAGTGAAAGAAGGAAATGGTATGAGCAGCATCAGGTAGGCTTTTGTTCATATTTTTGTAAGAACCTACTTGGAAGATAATTGTCACTTCATAGGTTGTATTGCAGTATTGTTCATATGAAGCATAAGTCCTATAAGGAACAGCTGAGACAGCTGGGATTGTTTAGCCTGGGGAAGAGGAGGTTGAAGGGTGATCTTATTGCTCTCTACAGCTACCTAAAAGGATGTTGTGGTGAGGTGGGGGCTGGTCTCTTCTGCCATGTATCAAGTCATAAGACAAGAGGATATGGCCTCAAATTGTACCAGGGTAGGTTTGGATTGGATATTAGGAAAAAATTCTTTACCAAAAGAGTAGTTAAGCATTGGAACAGGTTGCCCAGGGAAGTGGTGGAATCAGCATCCTTCGAGGTGTGCAAAAAATCTGTAGATATGGTGCTTTCAGGATATGGTTTAGTAGGCATACTGGTATAGGTTGGTTGGACTTAATGATCTAGAGGTGTTTTCCAACCCTAATGATTCTATGGTTCCATTATTCTATATTTACTTCCTGTGAAAAAATGCATTTCTGATTTCTCTCATTCTAAAGTAAATTTTTAAAGCTGCATTTAGTTAGCCATAAAAGTTTTAATAAAAACTGTAAAAAAACCTCCAAATCTAACAAACAAATTTTTAAATCATGTTAGCATAGCTCTAGGGTGACAGTGGAGCATGTCTTGACAACATAGTTTAAGACACAATCTTTCCTGAAAATATGAGTATAACTTTTAAAGAAATATAGATTATTCTTCTTCTTACATGATTTAAGAGCTGAAGAAAAGAGCTAAGGGGTAAGACTGAAAATATAACTTCAACCAAGCCAAAGCTTGTGGAAGCAATCATCAACTGTTAGTCTGTAACAATAAGAACAATAACAACGATGATGTTAATTATACTAATAGATGTACAGAGGAAGACATAAACTACAACAGAAATGACGGATTAAGTTTCCCGTTGGTCTTCTGCATCAATATGATCATTCAACATAATTTTGTTTGTATAATGGAGATGATAAAATTAGTTTACTTTGTAACAAAAAAGTTGATACCATTGATACAAAAATTCCCCAGATATTGATGATATATGTGTATATTAGCTCCATTTTGATATTTCAAAGTAAGAAGATGTTATTGTCTTTAGCAAATCTAACTCTGAAATTACTGTTTTAATCCAGTATCTCCTGTGCCTTACTGCAAGTTTTCATTGGACCAAAGCCAACTTGAAACCATGATAGAATCTATTTCTTAATTTTCTTTAAATACAAATATGAATGAAAATATTTTAAGAATGCAATTGTTGACAATTGACCTCACTACTGACTAGACCTTCTGTTAATATTACAAACAATTCAATGACAATTTTGTCAAACGTTATTTTAATGTGTTTCATAACTATTGTATATAGGTGATAACTATTCACTCTCACCTATAGGAAGACATACATCAAATATGTGCCAATAAAATCTTTTTTGATGAGAAATATTAATTAAACATGCAGAAAGATGCGGCAATTCCATAAACTAGTCTTGTGGGTTTCTTCTGTTCTGATGAGATTCATCTGGTGGAAAAAGATTCAAATTTTTCTAAGGGCTCTTCAGATCCCTCTAACTTTGCTTGCTGTTAATATGCCAAGTCCATACTAATAGCATATTACACATTTAAAAATATTAGGCAATCCAATACCTCTGCTCATCCATCATTCTGGCTTTGGCTGCATGTAGTCACCTTTCCAAGAAGCTTTCACATTAAATCTCCTCACTACAAAATTGCTTAGTCTCCTTGGCAATGTAGATTCATTTTACAATGTCAGAAAGTATTAGAAACATACTATGCATGTAAGAGAGAGGAGACAGAGGGGGACACTGCAAAGAACATATAAATAGAGGAGAATGTGCAACCACCTCAGAATGATTCCTTCTTTCAAAGAGGAAATGGGAATAAATATTAAATTTTCAAAAGAAATCCTGAAGATGAACAAGCCCAGAGCACACGTCGTAGTTATGAACTTTACACTGTGGCTAACCAGCAAATGGTGTGAAGAGGGCTAAATCCTACTTCCTGCTCTTGTCTTGTGTGACAGCGTGGGTGTCACCTTTGGAGCTAACATCATCATTGCTATGATAGAATTACCAGTCAGAACGCTTTTTAAAAGATAGAAGTCTGCAGTTTTCTGGTGGGCTGCGCTCTGCTAGAACATATCCTCTGGTCAGGCGGAGAGAGACAAATGCAGAGCCCTATGTGGTCAGACCATTGTTACCTTCTTTCATCCAGAGAAGAGCTGTGGCAGGTTGTTGAGGTCAGTCCATTAAAATCTTTTCAGTTTTGTGTAAAGTTTACATACGAAGCGTAATGTGAATTACAGAACATTATTAGAAGCTCTGTGAAACATATTCCATTGTTACGGACAGGAACAATAGCATGATGCTGACATATTCAGGAATGGTGCTCATTGCAAAGCAAAGTATTAGATATAAAAAGGGTAAAAAACATTGTGCAGGAGCAGTGAGAGATGAGTAAGAAACTGTGTTTAAAATAACACTATGTGCACAATGGTTAGTAAATAATGATGGGGAGGTGGCGCTCCAGGACTTAGACCAGAGATTTCCTTGCAGCCCATGACAGAGTGTAAAATATTAATTTCCAAACACCTTTAGAGCAGTTTATTAATTGACTCTCACTTAAATCTCCAAGAGCTTCCTTTTTTCTTTTTCTTTTTTTTCTTCATTTTGTATTCACAGTCAGGTTATCTCTACTGAAATGAAACAAACTTATCAAGGAAAAAAAAGAATCTTTAAAGCAAAAGAGTATCATGAAGCCTCAACTACTTTGTTATACATTTTTTTAAGTCACAGTTCCACTAACAAGTATGCTAACTGTGTTTGTACTATGTATTCCTACACATTTAAGGGCAACAGCATTATATAACGATTTTTGAACTTACATCTTTCATTGCATCTTTCACAGTCTATAAGAGACTTAAGAATATCCATTTTGTTAATGCAGAAGTAAATTAATGGAAGTGTTGGAATTTTTGGAGGTCAAAAGCTATTCCTTTGTACATATTAATAGCAAGGAAGCAGATACTTCAGAAAAGACTGAATTCTGTGAGACTGATTGCCCTGAAATGTGTGATACATAACAATTTTGATGAACTTGGGCTAACAATCTTACCACAAGGCTCTTATGAGCAGGAACTCACAAGTTAGTAACTGTGAGGAAGACAAACCTATGAAGTATGGAAAGTTTCTGTTTATTGAATTGCCTTGTAGAGTTGGCAAGACCACAGGAAGTTATGGCATTGGCTGTGTCTTATCACACTGCATGTGCTGTATGACTACTTAGATATGCTTACTTCTGCACCCACAGTGGTATAGTCAGTTTAACATCCACTGTTGAATGCTCTTTGCAGCACTAGGTCCATCTGAGTTATGAAAAGAGGGATAAATCCTGTCTTTGATAGAGTGCATACCCTTGAAATGATAGCCTTTGTTAGCAATTTCTAATTAAATTAGTTGCATACTGAGGAAGAAGGGTAGAGTTTAGCTGAATGTTAGAGTTCTGAATATGTGTATTTTCATTGACACAAATTAAACTAATGATTATATCCGAACACATCTTGATATATCTTGACTATCACAGACCTGCTTTTTGTTCATATTTTCAAAGCCTTTATCATTTCCCTGCTCTTAAACTGTACATCATAACAAAAGACACACAGTACTAAGCTCACACAGCCAGTTTCCACAATAAATAGATAACAGTTGGTCAGAACTGGGACCTTGCACAGTCAACATAAGGCATAATCAGTACAAGGCCTGTGGTCTGTTATTAGCAGTGGCAATCCTACTTTTTTTATGGGGCCATTTTATAAAAGTGTTTCTCCATTTCTACTATGTTAGCATGCTTATTTCTTGGATCAAAACAAGCTAATTTAAAGTGTACTAAATGGATTTCTGTTCTTACAGGTGTGAGAGACCTCTGCTGTGGCTATAGTCACAGTAAGTAGATGATATTATATTTCAGTCTTGACATGTTTTATATATATATACACATCTATCTTGGTATTTATAAAGCTCAATTTTTGTTTTCATGACTTAAACAGTTTTACTGCATGTGCTTTAGACTTCTGGCAGTTTAACATTTTTTACTGCCTCAGTGGCTAGAATGTATGGTTAAAGGAAGGAGGAGGCTTGATTTGGATCCTGTGAGCAGGCAAAACACTGCTAAGTCGCCCTGTCCAGGCTAGAAATCCTGACTGTGTCTGTGTGTCTGAAAAGTTTAAGCAGTATAATATGGAGAGGGGATCTTTTGCACTGTGAGTGACCCCAAAGCCTGATTGTGATTGTGCAGCCAAAGTGTTCAAGCATCAGTTATCCTGGACAAGAATATTTTGAATTGCAAGTAACCCCTAACCCCTCCTACCCAGTCCTGGCACCTTCCAGAATAGAATACTATACCTGCACCACCTCCAGGACTGTCCAAACAGAGATACTGTCTCCATCAATATACTATAAAAATGTTAGTAATATTGTGTATATTAACATTTTTTATACTTGTACTCAGAATTCTCATCAGTTACCTGATATGCTCTTCCAATAACAGACATTATAGGATCACTGTTAGTGTTCCTAGATTCGAGGCAGTCATAATTCCCACCTACTTTTTCCTTTTCTTCTCAAGATTTTTAAATAAACATTATACAATCTCAATATTTGGTATTTTATATTTCTGAAAAGTAAAGAGATTTTCCTTTTCAAGGAAATAAACAAGCAAACAAATTAAAAAAATGTGATAACGCAATCCCCCTTACTACCATTTTATTCCTTTGCAAGATACTGATAGTGTATGAATAAAGAATACGAATTAATAAAGAAGTGATTTTTATCTCACTCTATATAGATCTCCAACCTACAATCTTAAGGTTGCCATACCACATTTTTAGTGATACGGTTGTATTTAGACCAATAGTGGAGATATTTAGACTGTGTGATCTTTGAACTGCAGGTTTTCAAGACCTTAATTTAAAAATGCCCTCATTATTTGCTTATTCAAACCATACATCCTTGAAGTTTTTTCCTATGGCCTCCTTCACCATTCTTTTACTTCAGTTTTGATACAACACTTATGCAAGATATTTTAAGATCAGTTACCAAGGTTGTCATCAGCTCATTTTCCCTTATCTTGCCTTGCTTCAGTAAAGGCTCTCTCCTCAGGTTTTCTCTTCTGTAAATCATCACACAGAAAGGAAATAATTTGCTATACTTCTTCGTATCTTTAGTAATAATCTTTTATTCCCCCCAGTAATATACTCGTCTAATACCAAATAAGGATTTGGAAACCTCTAGTACTGCAGATACTCCAATCTTTGCTACAGTCTGAAAGCAATGGAAAAGAATTTAGAATTTCTTCTGAAATTTTGAGAGAGATGTAATAAAATCCAATATTGGAAAAAGTAATATCGTTAGGAAATAAAAATTTAAAAAGTATGAGATTAAATAAATATGCAACTACTGTGGGCTACTTGCTGCTCCCTGGCAAGCCAAGCATGTTGGGAGAAAAAGTCCCATTGCATCCTTACCTTTTGTAAAAATACAGTGAGTCACAGCATTAAGGCACTCACTTAACATACCCAAAAGTCCTGAGCCTGGAAGATCTCCACTCCCTAAGAATCACCTCAAATCTCTTTGTTAATCAACTGATGATATCTGTTAACAGAAATTATATGGTCTACCTCAACAAATGTTAAATGGCTGTAAAATCAAACTCTCCCTAAAATTCCATCTGCAACAACTACAGACCATACTATGGCCTAGGTAATGGATATGGGTAATCATGAGAAACTTCTTTCAGAATTACATTTATACTAGGGTTTATTGTTTCAATAAAAATGAAATGAACTGCTGTTAAGTATTTTATGGAAGAAAACAGGCACTGCCATAGTGTCCATTAGAATATAAA
>WAAB01021658.1:71516-91504 GCA_013389865.1 Piaya cayana | reverse complement strand
ATGTATTTAGATTTTGAGGGTCTATGTATTAAGCTCAAATTGACAATAAACAGTTTATATTTATAAATAATCACTATGCAAAAATAAATTATTTGCTACAGAGAGTGTATCAAGTTTTATTGCACTGTACTAAATAAATTTTTGTTTATAGCCTTATAGACTGTCTTTAGGGGTTTTTTTAATTAATAGTTCTTATTGTATGTTGATTTTTCTCAGTGTAAGCTATAACATCAGAGCTTGTATTGAGAAAGCCACTTTGCTAGAACTAGACAACAAGAAGTTACTCAGTGCAAAACATTGCACTTATGTGATAAAGAGTAGTTTGACACTTCAAAGTTCCATTCTGTCTGCAGACGTTAATCATTGTCTTTAAGAATTTTCCAGAGTCCACTGTGCAACAGGTTATGGAGAGGAGCTGAACACTATTCCCTCTTTTAATTCTGGCATTTCTTGGAATTTTCCCTTATATTCTACTCTTAATCATACCTTACCTGGAGTAATCATCTAATTTGTTGTCCTCTAACACAAGAAAGGCATGGACCTGTTAAAGCAGATCCAAAGGATGGCCACAAAAATAGCTGAAGACTGCAAACCTCTCCTGTGAAGAAAGGCAAAGAGAGTCACAATTATTCAGCTTGGAGAAGAAAAAGGTCCACGGAGCTCCATGGAGATCTGATAATGGCCTTTCAATACTTAAAAATGACTTATAAGAATGATAGAGAAAGACAGTAGTAGTGACAGGACAAAGGGTAGCAAAAGATAGGTTCTCACTGGAAATAATTAAGTTGTTTTTTATGATGGGGAGAGATAAACAGGTTCAGTTTGCTCGGCTAAGTCATAGATGCCTCATGCCTGGAATTCTTCAGACTTACATTGGATGGGGTTTTGAGCAAGATGAACTGCTAAAAGATATTCCATGCTTACCTCTCCTCTGCCTCCCCAAATGACTTTAGTGTCTGCCTTCAAATAATCTGAAGCATAATATTCTGTGTAATAATACTATTTGCTACATGCTTGTACTTTTCACATTATATTTTTCTACCATATTTACTACATCAGCTGCAGAATAATCTCGCATTGAAGAAAACCCTATCTAGTTAAAAAATGAATAAGAGATCTCATTAGAAATCTTTGTTATTAATCAGATTATCTAGAATATGCACATTTAATGCATTTTGTGCATGTAAATGAGAATTATACTATGTGAGGGTAATATCAACAATATTTTATAAGTTGTTCTTATTTTTTTAGGTCTTTCCAGTAACATTGATAGACCTCTTTTTTATAGATTATTATAAGTGTAGTATCTTGACTGTGATTTTGTGTCTTCTACTATAACTTTACTAGAATCTCAGATGTTATGACATTACTTTTTATTCCTTTAAATTTAAATCTAGTAGTAAGAATGTGTTTTATCTGATGAATGAATTAATTTAAGAGGAAGAAGTCACGTATTTTTCTACATCAACTTCATGTTTAACCTTTGAAAATATTTTGAACAGATATCTATTCACTTGCAGCTCTTACCTGCCTACATCCAAATCCAAACAACAAATGAAGAAACAAAAAAGCAAATAATACAGAATTAAACCAAAATAAACCAAACAAATTAAATATTAAATTATATAAAAATTAATACATTGAAATTCATTTAGACATATAGCACTAGAATATCCCAAATTTAACCCAAGATCATTGCCACCTTTCATGCTTAGAGTGTAGAGTGTGTTTGATGAGTTGTTGCTGTGTAGATGTGAAAAATTAGGTGATTAAAGGGTAAAGAACATGCAAATATGTCAGAACTTATTTCAGCCTGTAATTCCCACAACTGTTTTTACCTTGCAGTACAGAAATACATATCTCAGATTCTGGAAATAGATTAATCATATTGATACATAAGTGAATATAAACTTTATTGAGAAGTGGGTACTTCTGAACATTTCTAAACATATCAGCTCAGTAAAAAATGAACCTTTTATTATGTTCTAAAAGTGATATAAACTTACAGAGAGAACACAAGGCCTAAAGTTTGCAGTGATTAATTTATCAAAAGAATATTTCTTCCTAAATTTTAGGAAAATCATGGATCAATAAAAACAAGCATTGATGGAGTTTATCAAGAGAACATATTTTCCAGGGTTAATGGAAATATTGTTATAATATTAAGAGGTTCAGGTTTGTACTTGGAACTGTTACTTTTATGGTTGGACTTGATCTCAGAGGTCTTTTTCTACATAAATGATTCTGTGGTACACACAGGTAAATCGTTGTCTTATGCTTTCAGGGGTATTTAAACTGATACAATAGATGTAACCTATATGTAGTGTACTGTGAAAGCCATTCTTTGACTAACTTAAGTCG
Organism: Piaya cayana; assembly: GCA_013389865.1. Lineage (NCBI taxonomy): Eukaryota > Metazoa > Chordata > Aves > Cuculiformes > Coccyzidae > Piaya > Piaya cayana. The sequence continues at coordinate 89,143 of WAAB01021658.1, read as the reverse complement.
TACTTCTTTACAGATAATATAAGATTTTAATTTATTAATAGGTAGCAGATAATAGTGTGCATGTCTGGTTATACTAGTACTGTTACTTTTATGGTTGGTAAATTGAAACATAATAGTAATACAATCCTGTTGGTACTAGGAAGATACATATCCAAGGATGAACATTGAAAGACCAAAATGAGCAGTTGTGAGTAGAAGCAGTTAATGGAGAACTAGCCCAAGTTCATAGTAATCATGGGAAATAATAATAATAGGACATATAAACCATCATAGAAACATTATACATATTTCAAAGTTTATTCCCATATAGCTATGACAGTTGAATATTTTGACTGTGCACGCTTCTTAAATCATAAACCTGAGATATGCACTGCCCTTCAGCTGTCCTTAGAAAGTTTATTCATGGTATTTTTTTTAAAAAAAGTCATGTAATCTTCTATTTGAAATTGTCTGTCTTCCAAAATTCTATTAAAAAATATTTTATCTGAAAGCCTAACAACAATACACAGAGATAAATGGATATTCCAAAATCTGAGCATTAATAAATAAACATTGTCTTACGAAATTAGTAGCAATCAACATAAAGCTTAGACATTCAGTAGCATATCCAGGAAAAAAAAAATCATCTCCTGCTAAATAATAGAAGAGAAATAGAGGTGATCTTTTATGAAATGTAGTAAGCTCGAAGTTTTTCTTGTAATTTTTGTCTATGCTATAGTTATATTTAAAAAATATAACTATTTCATTAACTTTATGTAAAGTATACATCCAAATCTCATTTTTATTAGATTATTTCAGGTTAAATATAACTGCCTGGGATGATTTGGTATATTTAATTCAAGTTGCATATATACAGCATTGAGCATTCTACAGAACTCCCACTATTTTACAACACAGGTTAGTGGTTACACTTAGATTTAAGTCCTTTAAGTTTTTTAATGTTCTGTATTAAGGAACCTAAAGTATTGTAACAAGCATTTAAACAGCATCAAATGCTTTGCTTTTTTAGATTAAAGAAGCTTTTGAATTTCAATGGGAGTATCTTAGTATATAAGTTCATGGATTCTTTCTTTTATGTTCTTTATTATTTGATAGCATAGTAATAGGCCTTAGGAGACATCCTACTATGGCAATTGGGGAAAAAGTGAAATTATTTGATTAATCTGTGTGACGGGTTTTAATTATAGAACAAAGGTAACATGTTCGCTATATTCTAAAGAGAAAAGAAAAAATGTATTACAGATTAAATTCAGAGTGCCATCTAGTGTTAAATAGAAATGTAAAGAAGTAACCCTATTTAAGATGAACACATACATTTTTTAAACAGAGGTACATCATCAAGATCTTAAAGCCTATAAAAATAAAAATTATGTATGTGTATCCTTAATATAGCTGGTGAAGGGGCTGGAGAACAAGTCTTATGAAGAGCAGCTGAGAGAGCTGGGGCTGTTTAGCCTGGAGAAGACGAGGCTGAGAGGAGACCTCATTACTCTCTACGACTACCTGAAAGGAGGTTGTAGAGGGGAGGGTGATGCCTCTCCAAGTGGCAAGGAACAGGACAAGAGGGAATAACCTCAAGCTCCGCCAGGGGAGATTCAGGCCTGACATAAGTAAAAAAATTTTCACAGAAAGGGTCATTGGGCACTGGAATAGGCTGCCCAAGGAGGTGGTTAACTCGCCTTCCCTGGAGGTGTTTAAGGTGCAGGTGTATGAGGTGCTGAGGGGCATGGTTTAGTGTTTGATAGGAATGGTTGGACTCAATGATCCAGTGGGTCTCTTCCAACCTGGTGATTCTATGATTCTATGATTCCTGTTTAGAACAGCACATGTTTAACTGGAATCTCTTATTGAGTAAATACACTTGACTTGCAATGACTTATTACAGTAAGGAACATACACTTCAGCCTTGATCACATGGCATATTTTATTTCATGTAAAAAGTGAGTGGCTGAGGATGCTAAGTACTGTAGGAATCCCACCAGAAGAATTTTAAGGACAGATGCAATGCATCACTGAATCTGTTTCATAACATTTCTCTGCCACTTTCCTTTGTGCACTTGTGAACAATTTATTCTGCTGGAAAATCCTGTTTCCAGGCAGATTCCCTATTGGGGCCTAACACGCGATGGATCATTGTGTATTTATTTATTTATAATTCAAAAATTATAACAAATTACCTGTAGGTTAAACAAAAAATAAATCTCAGATTAAGACTTCCTTCTATATGTTTGGAATTGATTACAAGGGAATTGATGCACTCTTGTATGATTATCTTCAGCATTAGGTCAAAGTTGTACAGATTGGGTCTACAGATAAACAAGCTGATCATTTCAGCTCCTTGGCTGTTATTTCTCCTGTTGCTTGAGAAAGATAAACTACTTCAAAACTGAATACAGTTAGGTTTTAATGATAAAAATTGTCATTAGTTTCATAATTTCAAAATGGAAAATATCCTTTCCCTAAAAATTACCAAATGGATGTTATTTGTGTAAATCATCTTCTCCTTCATCACTTAGCTTACCATTGTTCATGTAAATAAAAAACATGAAGTAATAATCCAGCCTTACATCCACCTTAAAATATGTTTAATCATAATTATTTTTGTATATTTTATGTAAAATGCAGTTCTTTACCTCCTAAGCCTCCCAGACAAGCCTAATTTCCCACAAATCAAGGTGAAATACATTTTCTGATTTAAAAAAAATTAGATGCTAATTATCCATTTGGTACATTTGGAATTCTGCTGGTAGTCATAAAAAGTCAGTAGCATATATTTGAATTTATGTTTTAAAATGCCAGTGTTGTAAAGAATATTAATTTGTTAAAAATAATATTTATATTTCAATAGAAAAAGAGTTGATATATAGCAATATTTCCAGAATTATCAGGGAGTTGGATTTCCTAGCATAAATTAAGTATTTTTACCATTTGGCATCTTGTCTGTTACTCAAACCTACTCTTATTGCCAAAAGAGATAATTAGACAACTGCAGAGTGAAACTTATGCCTGAATCTTTGTAAGGCATTGACTTTAGAAATCTAAAGATAATGAGTTTAATATTTCAGTAGACATTTTGCTGTTAAATAGTTTAAGTATGCAATTTAAATGGAATATTTCTTGTTTTGGAGGACTTAAAAAGTGATAATTATTAAGTCTCTTTCTTTAGTTACTTATAGGCTCTCCAAAGCAGAAATCCATGCAGCTGTGGTGTCTTCATCCCTGGAGATATTCAGAAGCATCTGGACATGATACTAGATAACAAGCTCTAGAGTGACCTTGTTTGATCAAAGGGGTTGAACCAGGTGACTTTCCGAGGTGTCTTCCAACCTCAGTCATTCTATGAGTCTTCGACTCAGTGAAGTCACTGTACTATGCTGGACAGCCATTTTGAGATAGGATGAATTGGCCTATGAAAATTTTTAGCTGTCCCTACTGATTAAACAGGGAGGCTACATGACTGGTTAAGCATAGAATGCTAGTTTTATCAGGGCTAATATTAAATAAAATAATTCACACTCATTGTGTGAGGATTATCATAAACAATACTGATTAAAGCCACCATTATATACCGGATAATCTGTTTACAAAGGATGTAATACAGCAAATAATTATCTATTGAACTAAGAGTGCAGTATGAAACTCAAGATATTGAGACTATCTTAGCAGTGAATGAAAATTTGCTTTAAATTCACATTGCATTCCTGGCTCTTCAACCCATATCTATTTGAGTGCACTATAGTCACTTCTTCAAAGACAAAATAAGGATGTATGAAAGCAGGCGACCTGTAGCATACATCCTCAGGTATTCAGGAAAAGGTGGGAAGGAAGCTGGAAAACACTTAAGGTTTTGCAAGTTTATATGCAGTCAAAATTGATCTCAGATCTTCACAGGCATCCTCTAACTTCTGTACTTGTTTTGGTTGAAGAGTTAATTTTCTTCATAATATATTTTAGAGTGCTATGTTTAGGATTCGTGACAAAAAGCAGTGTTGATAAAACATTACTGTTTTAGCTGCTGCTGAACAGTGCTTACACAAGAGTCAAGGTCTTTTCCCCTTCTCACTGTGCCCAACCAGCGAGTAGGATGGAGATATACAAGGAGGGGATAGACATAGTTAGGATAGTCAGTTCCAAAAGATCAAAAGGATCACAGGACAATATCACAGAATCACCAGGCTGGAAAAGACCCACGGGATCATTGAGTCCAACCATTCCCATCAATAACTAAGCCATGCCCCTCAGCACCACATCCACCCATCTTTTAAATACCTCCAGAGAAGGTTACTCAACCACTTTCCTGGGCAGCCTGTTCCAGTGCCCAATGACCCTTTCTATATTATTTTTTCTGATGTCAAGCCTGAACCTCCCCTGGCAGAGCTTGAGGCAATACTATCTTGTCCTGTCCCCTGTCACTGGGGAGAAGAGGCCATCACCCTCCTCTCTCCAACCTCCTTTCAAGTAGTTGTAGAGAGCAATAATGTCTCCCCTCAGTCTTCTCTTCTCTAGGCTGAACAAGCCCAGTTCCCTCAGCCACTCCTCTTAAGGCTTGTAAATATACCCCACATTATATGATATTGTAAGGCTCAAATTATTTGTTTGAATGGCTTAAACTGTTTTACTGTGTGTGCTTGAGGCTTTTGGGAGGTTAACATTTTACTGCCCTAGCAGCTGCAATGTTTGACTAAAGAAAGGAGGGGTTTAGTTTAACATCTTGTGAGCAGACACAAAATTGCTATATCATACTGTCCAGGCTGGAAAACCTCACTGTATCTGCATGTCCAAAGCTGCATTTAATATGGAGGGGAGGTCTTTTGAACTCTGAGACACACCAACACCTGATTGTGCCGGTGCTACCAGAGGGTTCAAGCAGTACTCATCCTGGACAAGACTCTTTTGAAACAGAAGTAGCCCCTAGGCCCCCAGACATAGCCCTGGCATCTCCTCGAAGGGACTACCATGCTTGCCCCACCCCCAGGACTGCCTGAGAAGTGATACTGCATCAGTCAGGCAAGACATCTCCTCTGTGTGTTAAAGGGTAGAATTTTATCCATAAATAAGGCGTGCCAGAAAGCACACATGCATGTCAACCAGTCTTCAGACCACAACAGAGTTTTAAATACCACAAGCATACCACAAGCATAAATTGGCATTAGAACCAAGGAAGTGATGTCCATCATTCTCTTTCTTATCTTTCTCAAATCTTACCTCCACTTCAAAATCTATCTTATCTAGGCACTTTTGAGTGACTTAGACTGTATTGGAGCTACTGCTATTTTGGCAAAAATCTTTTGCCAAGTATTTTTGTAAATGTTTATAACTTTGTGTTCAAAGTAAAGACTGGAATTTTGAGATGAACGCTAAATTGATTATGTTCACTTTCTTTGTTTATGTGCAAAGATTCAAAAGGATCTCCTCCACAACACCACCCTGCATGTTGGCTTGGATCTTACAGTCATCCCCAGCAATAAAATAAGAAACACAAATCAACAAGTAAACCTTTTATTTCTATGCGCTCATGTATACATGCACACATATAGATATGCTGGAATAGTGGCACACATATTAGAATATGAATTTATAATATAAATTTACAAAAGTAATTATAGGCAGTGTTAAGTAACTTGAAACAACTTAGACGCATGCTTATTTAGGCCATCTTATCCATCACAAAGTTATCCATCTGAAACAGGGTCTATCTTACCTTCAGTGTATGTCTTTCTTAGACTAGGAGTCTATCTCCCCTCTCTCTCTTTCCCCTCTGATCAGATTTTATCTAGAATACTTAGGCTCCTGGGGGATAAAGTTCTTTCCAACTTATCTGCTTAAAGTCACTAGCAAATTTCATCATTGCTGGTAGATGTTCATTTGCTTCAAAAAGCCATTCATGTTTGGATGTGGTTGATGCTTCAAACTTACCTATGTGTGAATTCTATATAAATAGAAAATATTCCTGCCTTTTGGCGGATACCACCAGTGCAAAGGGATGCGCTGCCACTTTACAAAAGAGAACATTGACATTGAGGGGTTTACACTAACTTGTGAGAAAGGCTACTGTGTGACTCATGACATAAAGTATAGCTCAAATTTTGATCTCATGTTGCATAAGTATAACTTCTAAAACTTGGAGGAAACTATTCACCAATTTCTTTCATCCTTGAAAAAAAAAAAGCTGGATTATTAAAACAGGAAAAATTATTTTATGTTTTTGCGGTTTGGGTTTTTTTGCTGAATAACAAAGTTACTACAGAACACTTGTTATATCACTTGTTAAGAAAGATGGAGGGAGGTAGACTTGATTTCACACATTAGTCTAAATACTACTAAGTCAGGCTTGAAATTTATTTCATATATATAACAAATTTGTTATTTAGAAAAATTTAAAAAATAGTCAGAGGATTATATTCTGTGGACAGTTTATTTCACTGGTTGCCAGGTGTCTACCAAGCATCTGTATCACTCCCTCTCCTCAAGAAGACAGGGCAAGAATATATAGAATCATNCTCCTCTCTACAACCTCCTTTCAGGTAGTTGTAGAGAGCAATGAGGTCTTCCCCTAGCCTCCTCTTCTCCAGGCTAAACAACCCCAGCTCTCTCAGTCATAAGCTTGTGAGTCAACATAATAATAGGGAGATCACTTACTAGTAACTGTCATAGGTAAAACAGATGTGACTTGAGGAAATTAATTCAATTTATTGCAAATTAATTTTAACAGAATAAGATACTGAGAGATAAAACAAATCTCAAAACAACCTCCCCCCAGCCATAACTTCTTCCCATGCTCAACTTTACAACTAATTCTTATGTCTTCCCTGAAAAACACCGGAAGATGAGGAATGGGGGTTTCAGTCAGTGTTGAATGCTTTATCTCTTCTGCTTCTTCACCCTCATGCTTTTCAACTGCTCCAGTGTGGCACCCATTCATGGGAGAAAATATTTCTTAGACTTCTCCAATATGGGTCTTTTCCACAAGGTGCAGTTACTCAGGAAAGGACAGATCCAGCACAGTTCCCCTATGGGGTCACGAGTCCTGCTGGAAAACCTGCTCCTGCATGGGCTCCTTGCAGAGGACCACAGCTCCTGCCAAGAACTGTTCTGGCATGCAGTGTGAATATCTACTTCACCGTGTGTAAGAGCCCATTACCGAACTGCTTTGGATCAACATAAGCTGTCAACCACAATGATCTCGCAAGAGCTGCCAACCACAGAGACAAACTGTCCCCAATGGAAAAACCATGACATCCACCCAAAACTGTGCCTATCAAGCTGAACACCTGAGCATGTACACATGGAGAACAATGTCTTCCTGGAAATGGGTGGAATGTTCAATATCCACTCGAAGTAGTGCCTATCAAGCTGAACACCTGACCATGACAATGCCTTCCTGGAAATGGGTGAACTGTTCGGGGAAATTGTGGGCCTGGGGCAATAAATGGGGGAGCCTCTTTCTTCTTCGTTGCTTGGTGAACTCGGGGTGCTCGGTTGCTTCCGACCTTGTGTGTGTTGCTGTATGTGCGCCCCACCCCCCAGTCTACCTGGAGCTTGGATCGTCATCGTCGCTCCATGGCTGGNTGGGGGAGCCTCTTGCTTCTTCGTTGCTCGGTGAACTCGGGGTGCTCTGTTGCTTCCAACCTTGTGTGTGTTGCTGTGTGTGCGCCCCACCCCCCAGTCTACCTGGAGCTTGGAGCATCATCGCTCTGTGGCTGGGTCCTCATCATCACCTGCACCATGACTGATCTGATGGGGCATCGCTGGATTCGTGGTGGTGGTGGTTAGTAGCATCTCTACCATCTTCTTGCTTAAGCATTCTCCCATTTCCTTTCTTTTCCTCTCTGTCCTATCACTGTTATTAGTTGTTAAAATAAAGCTCACGAGATTGTACGCATCTGACCTCATTTGAGTCTTAATCTTGGCCTCTTGAAGTTGTTTAAGAACCCTCCCTGATATCAGATCGGGGCAGCGTGGTCTTCCATGGGCTGCAGGAGAACAACCTATGTCTCCAGGGTCTTCACCATGAGCTGCAGGGGGGTCTTTGTTCCTGTACCTGGACAACCTCCTCCCACTCTTGTGACCTTGATGTCCTTAGGGCTGTTTCTCTCACACTGTGCTCACTCATCTTTCCCAAAGCTGCTGCACAGTGTTTTTTACATGTTCTTAAATACGCTACTGTGGAGGCACAACCAGTGTCACTGATTGGCTCAGCTTTGGTGAGTGGACAATCTGTTTTGGAGCTGGATGGAAGTTGATCTGCCTAATGTGGGGACAGATCCTGATCTTTTCTCACAGACTCACATTTGTAGCCCCATGCTGCCAAAACCTTGTAACATGAATGCAATATATTATCTTAATCATAATGTTCAGCGCTTATATTTTTAAAATCATCCTGGTTTTCCTCTAGTATTATATATATATGGGGGTTTTTGTCTAAAATATTTTTAAATGTAATGTAATATTCCACATAAAATATCTCTAATGTTCATAAACTATGGATATAAGATTTATACATATGTAGAAGTGCATCTATGGGTAGTAATCTTTGATACTAGTTCAAAATTAGACCTTGAATGTAAACTGATCCTCATCCTGGTCTGATCAGGAGAGATTCAATTGCTTATTCATAAAAGTCTACTGTGGTTTGTGATACACTAGGCTATAGAATACACCTAAATGGGGGACTAAGCTCTGTGGTGTAGCTCTTAAGTGAAATCGGTACCTTTTTGAAGCAGAAACATGGAGATCAATACATGCTACAGTACCTCAAGTGACAGCAAGCACTGTATGCACTTCAGTTGCATTTTTCTTGCCACTAACAATAATAATGGTCTGATATGCTAGCTCAGATTAAAAATCCAACTTCCAGAGGTTCAGAACTGGCACACAGGATTCCCCTCCTCCAGAATTCAGTTGATATAAGATAGAGCAATCATGTCTCTAGAACTCTTTCATCCCACCAATTGTTTTTTCTCTCCTAAATTTAGGTGAAAAAAAATAGAACTTGTCTAGGACCAAAGATACGTGACAAGAATTCAACCCAAAAGTACAGCCAATGGTATGAAGAACCACTGCATGAGCACAGGGATCGGANCCTCATCATCACCTGCACCATGACTGATCTGATGGGGCATCACTGGATTCATGGTGGTGGTAATTAGCTTCATCTCTACCATCTTCTTGCTTAAGCATTCTCCCATTTCCTTTCTTTTCCTCTCTGTCCTATCACTGTTATTAGTTGTTAAAATAAAGCTCACGAGATTGTACGCATCTGACCTCATTTGAGTCTTAATCTTGGCCTCTTGAAGTCATTTAAGAACCCTCCCTGATATCGGATCGGGACACCGTGGTCTTCCATGGGCTGCAGGAGAACAACCTGTGTCTCCAGGGTCTTCACCATGAGCTACAGGGGGGTCTTTGTTCCTGTAACTGGACAACCTCCTCCCACTCTTTTGACCTTCATGTCCTTAGGGCTTTTTCTCTCACACTGTGTTCACTCATCTTTCCCAACGCTGCCGCACAGTGTTTTTTACACGTTCTTGAATATGCTACTGTGGAGGTATGACCAGTGTCACTGATTGGTTCGGCTTTGGTGAGTGGACAATCTGTTTTGGAGTTGGATGAAAGTTGATCTGCCTAATGTGAGGACAGATCCTGATCTTTTCTCACAGACTCACATTTGTAGCCCCATGCTGCCAAAACCTTGTAACATGAATGCAATATATTATCTTAATCATAATGTTCAGCGCTTATATTTTTAAAATCATCCTGGTTTTCCTCTAGTATTATATACATTTGGGTTTTTTTGTCTAAAATATTTTTAAATGTAATGTAATATTCCACATAAAATATCTCTAATGTTCATAAACTATGGATAAAAGATTTATACATATGTAGAAGTGCATCTATGGGTAGTAATCTTTGATACTAGTTCAAAATTAGACCTTGAATGTAAACTGATCCTCATCCTGGTCTGATCAGGAGAGATTCAATTGCTTATTCATAAAAGTCTACTGTGGTTTGTGATACACTAGGCTATAGAATACACCTAAATGGGGGACTAAGCTCTGTGGCATAGCTCTTAAGCGAAATCGGTACCTTTTTGAAGCAGAAACATGGAGATCAATACATGCTACAGTACCTCAAGTGACAGCAAGCACCGTATGCACTTCAGTTGCATTTTTCTTGCCACTAACAATAATAATGGTCTGATATGCTAGCTCAGATTAAAAATCCAACTTCCAGAGGTTCAGAACTGGCACACAGGATTCCCCTCCTCCAGAATTCAGTTGATATAAGATAGAGCAATCATGTCTCTAGAACTCTTTCATCCCACCAATTGTTTTTTCTCTCCTAAATTTAGGTGAAAAAAAATAGAACTTGTCTAGGACCAAAGATACGTGACAAGAATTCAACCCAAAAGTACAGCCAATGGTATGAAGAACCACTGCATGAGCACAGGGATCGGAAGGTTACTTTCACTATCCTTGCCTTGATGTTGGGTTCTATAAAACACACTTCTAATCTACAGCTGGGTTAAACTAGAATTAAGTTAGAGAGAGATTGTGCAATAACAGCTGAGATAATAAGAAAAACAGAGGGATTTACTAAGGAAAGTAGTTAATGAAGATATATAAATTTCCCTGATATACAAATATCCTTTATTCTCTTTTTACAAAATGTATTGCATATTCTTCCATGGGTAGAAACAATGAAGGATCTGGTAAAACTTGGAAAGGAAAAAAATATCTGATTAGGATGAAAAGTATGACTCATAATCTGATTTTTTTTTTTTTTTAAAAAGGAGTTGAGTTGATTGACAGCACATTCTTTAAGGACTATTTTCAGTATATTACAAGGTTGTTCTAGTAAGTATTCAACAACATTCCAATGCTTTGTGTAATATGACAGCCACTTTCAATTATTTTCAATTTGGAGTTACCTGAAAATGACAATTTTTTTTCTTACTTTGTTCTAAGAAGCATTTAAATAAATGTATCTTAAAGGCAGAAATTTTCTTTTGTCAACATAGCCATTTGATGAGGGGAAGGAGACTTAGCTCATGTTGTTTTAAAATTTATCAATCACCTGCCTCTTTATAATAAAAGGAAAGCATAGGGAAAATGCTTAATATTACTTTAATAAATACTAATTTCAACCTGTGAATACCATCTGTGGCAGGGAAAAATACACGTTTTCATTTCTCATGCTGTAATGAGTTCTTAAAGGTGGAACAAAGCTAGTTATACTCAGAATTTTCAACTTGGCCAGCTGACAGTGTTTTTGACATAAAATAATTCAATCAGTTAATAATTTGAGGTTGCAGTCTGCTTGAACTGTGTCCAGTTTAGGGTAGGTTTTAGATGACTGACTCCACAACAACTACCAAATCTGTCTTCCTTTCAAGACTTCCTAGATCTATGGATCTCTAATTTGATTGGACATCTTATTTAATCTGAAAGCTCCCTGAACATCTAACTTTAGTCACACATGACTGTTCTGGAGAGACAGATGCCAAGCCTTTACTCGGAGACAACCAAATTTTGATGTAATTAGAGATACATCCAAGGTTGTGGCTGCTTTTTAGCTAATAGATTAATGGATGTGAAAGAATTGGATCATAGACTTTTTTTTTCAATTTGCAGAAGGTTGAACCTACATCATCCACATGTTAAAAAGGTGTCTTAGCCACCAGACCATAAAAAGCAATGTCTGCAATGGCTGCTTGAAGCTGGGCTATTGGAGAGGAGAGGAATAAAATAAAGTAAAAAGAACCCAAACCCAAGTACAGTAAAACACAATGCCCTGATAATAAAATTCAACTTAAAATGAAAATCAATAAGCCTAATAAAATGTAGATTCATATGTCTTAAATAGGACCAATAGTGTTTTGAGGTTGAGGTTCTACTCTTTTCTTCCCATCTTAAATGAGAACATGTCATAAAATTGACAGTAGTATTCTCAAGTAATAAATCACTGAAGAACCTTGGTCTTCAATATTCTTTGAATTAAATTTATCAAAAAAGAAAACATAAATTTAGAAGAATGACCCAAGTTATCATTGTGTCAGATAATTTTATTTCATTAATAAAAGGATCTTTTGAGTAGTTGCCAAAGGTTGGAACATAGTTCTTACAAGGTACAATAATAAGAAGATATGGTTTTTGCACATATCCATTGCATGTCATCAGAAAGTTTGCAAAATGTTTTAAAAGACTGAAATAGATCTTCTTTTGGAAAGTGCTCTTGGTTGATTTTTTATTTTTTTTTGAAATGTCTCCAATTGTATACTAATACTGTTCTCTGGTGTGGTCTCTGCATTAGAAGATAACCAAATCCTGAAAATAGGCTTCTTAAGACGCCAAATATCATGCCTGCACCACAGTTCAAATGATGGGAAGACAAGGCTATCAGTAGCAGCGACCATGTGATGAGAGGCAAGTGAAGCTTATGAGGTACCTGATGAGGTAGTGACTGAAAACGTTTGAGCCCTTGATACACTGGAGATGTGTGTGGGAAATGACCAGGCAGCAACAAAGATGATCATATGCTGAAGGATACCATGATGATAGGGAACTATGGCCTCATCCATCAGACTGCCTACCCCTAGGCTCCCTCCTCTAGTCATAATCTCCCTGTAGGGAGCTCAAGTTATGGTGGTCATCTGACAGAAATTTATGCCCTCTGTGTCCTTTGTGGTGTTAGCACCAAGACAGATGTGGCTACTCAGACAAAGCTTCTTAGAAAATATGCAGCCATCCAGGTCTTGAGATGCAGAGTGTACCTGAGGTTCTTACTGATGTTTGAGAGCAGCAGTGAGAACATCTGTGAGAGGTGAGCCCAGGCAGAACTGATCTACTTGATGGCTGAGCTTGTGGAGAAAGTGGACAGGTTGAGGAGCATCCAGGAGTCGGAGAAAAAGACTGACTAGTGGAAGCTTACACTACTGTCACTGGGACAGAAATGTCATCTAGGCATAACACAGGACAAGGTGGATCTCTCTACACCACACAGAAGGTAGTGATTTAAGGAATAGATGTGAACGGGAATAAATTTTTTGCTCAGGACAGCAGGAGAAGCTTCTCCTTATCTACCTTGCCTTCCAGGTGTCCTTACACAACAGATATGAGACTGTGGAACTGGAAGAAGTTCTAGGAATTTGGAGAAGTCCCAACCAACTGGAATCTAGCAGATATTCCAGTTTTCAAGAAGGACAAGAAGGAGGACCCTGGTAGAATCAAAGAATCATAGAATGATTTGAGTTGGAAGGGACCTTAAAGATCATCTAGTTCCAACACCCCTGCCATGAGTAGGGACACCTCCCATTAGATCAGGCTGCTAAAGTCCTCATCCAACTTAGCCTTGAACATCCCAGAGATGGGGACTCCACAACTCCCCTGGGCAACCTATTCCAATTCCTCATCACCCTCATTATGAGGAACTTCCTCCTTATGTCCATTCTAAATCTTCCCCTTTCCAATTTATAGTCATTATAAATTATAGGTAATTATAGGACTGTCAGTTTCACCTGAGTACCACTTAAAATTAGGGAGAAAATAATTCTGGGAATTATTGAAAATACTTGAAACACAATACAGTCATTGTATTGTGTACATTCATCAAGGGGAACTCATGCTTGACCAACTTGTTAAACTTCTGTGAAGTGATTAGTCTGACAGATAAGGTCAGACCAGTGGTTACTGTCTACCTGGGTTTCAATAAGGCCTTTGATGCTGTCTCCCATAAGATCCTCAGAAACAAACTACTGATGTATGGACTGGATGAGCAGACAGGGAGGTGGGTTGAAAACTGGCTGAAAGGTCAGTGATCAGCAGAACCAAGTCTAGTTGGAGACCAGTAAGTAGCAGTATACCCCAGGGATGAATGTTCTGTCCAGTTTAACATCTTCATCACTTATCTAGATGATGGGACAGAATGTACCTATAGCAAGCTTGCATATGATACTTAATTGAGGAAGGGAAACCTTCTGTAGGTGAAGCTGCTTGAGCATGGAGTCAGACAAGATGATTTCCAGAGTATTGTTCCAACCTCAAATACTCTGTGGTTCTGTGCCTACCCTTATCTTTAAATTATTTAAATGGTGTAAAACATTGCTCAGGTTTCAGTGTGGTTTGTTTGTTTTTTTTTTTTACCTTCGTATCAATTAAGTTTGCCCTAGAACTACCAGTGCTTCTTGACTCATTTCCTTTACCTTTCTTTCCTTTGTTTGCAGTCCTCATGCATTGGTACGAAGTTTTGTCTGAATCATATACAGTAGTCCCCTTTTTCAGGGATTTCTTATCTTAATTTGCTCTCCAAAATTTTGTACCTTGGTTCTTTCCTACCACCTGCAGTTGCTGCTGGGTCAATGCTTCTTAAATATTACTCTACAGGTCATATATGTTATGAATATCATATATATATATGATGCATATTTATGATATTATAACATAATATAAGAAACATAGTAACATAATTGATTTTTTAAAACAAGCTAATAAAATAAATTAAAATAAGACATTTTAGCAGATAATGAAGCAGGCAGTAGACAGCTTCAGAAATATTAAGTAATATCTGTAAGAAAGGGACACAGGCTTCCTGAAGCTAAGGTTTTTGCTTTTGTACTGCATTGTGACTTAAATTCAGCAGGAGAACTATCATATTAGAATACCTTTTAGCTCAGAGGTTCATCCTCCCTTTTAAGAGTTGAGTCCAAACCATTGCAGATTTAGGGATGCCTGAGATCCAGGTGCTCTAACCATGGTTTATTATTCTGATGTCAATTATTAAGATGCAATTTTTTCTTAAAGTGAATAAGAATGATCGGATTGTGAGATAATTTATTGAGTCTAAAATGCTGAATTCGACTACTCAGTAGAGCAAAAAAAAGATATCTGCCTGGAAAATTCAATGCACATTAGGTCTCTGCCATGTTTCAAACATCTCATCGGATCAGATACATCTTCCTGAATCTCTTATATGGTCTTAAAAAATGCTTAAAGCTTTAAAGATTTGACTCATTGGCCTAAAACCAGGAGTTTAGTGCAATTTAAGGTGTCCTAGGATGTCTAAAATATTTTCACAGAACTAATTTTCACAGATGACATACGGATAACAGATAACACAGGCCTTACAGGAGATTTGAATTTTTCTGGAATTGCAGAGGGAAATGGAGTTGAATATTTTAGAAGACATTTAACTGTCACTGTGTTTAGGTATCTGACTTTAGCTCTTAAATTCTCAATGAATATGTGTCTCTCACTAGCATGTTTGAAAATGAGGATAGAAGTACTTTATTCCCTAAAGATATTTTAAGAATAAAAAACCATTAAAGAGAATGAATTACTTGGATACTATGTAAGTGAGGCACTTAAAATGCCTCAATGACTACATTGTGTAGATATCTGTTAAAATACTCTGTGTTGACTAGAAAGTTTGGCAGTAAAGATTAAGATAAAGTGCTAACATAGTAGAAGCCTATGATCAATGAAGCAAAATTTCCAAGCCCACAAGAGCAACTGAATCTGTTAATACTTTCAAGGATTGAATCTGTTCTAAATAAATAGATGGCCAAGGTTTTTGTAAAATTTTACCCATATTATTATAAAGGGTGAGTTTCTTTAAAAATATGTATCAAGAGGTCATTAAGCTTTAGCAGATCTATAAAATAATAAAATGTAGAATAAAATATGTCAGGAAAGATGTCCACAAAACAAACAACTATGCAACAACTAGAAAACTTCGGCAGTATGCTCCAAGAAAGATTCTTATAATGAAAAGACTAAAAAAAGGACAAGTATATTGCTGTTAGTCAAAGAATAGTGTTTCAGATAATCACAGAACATACATTCTTAATTTCCCATAATTGATTGCTAGCTTGATTTATATAATAGATTTCTAATGAGCCTATAAAAGTTACTTGTTACTGTTAACATACATGTATATTAATCATAACATGGAATAGGAAAAAAATAATAATTAAAAAAAAGGAAGATAGGAAATCAAGAAAGTCCAGGAAGTACAGCTCATTCAGTGAATAGAACAACACTAGTTATTGTGGTTCAGATTCATCTTCCCTAGAATTAGTCAAGTATGAAGGCTCTGTATGTAATCAATAAAGAGAAAAGTGTGGCTTCAGAAAGCAATTTGGATCTTATTTGGAGTGTCTCCCTGGAGAATTTTTATTTGACTGTAATGTGAGCATGGAGTACTACTCATTTAACAGGCTTTTCAATTTATAGACATAACTTTGAATGAAAAAATCATGTTTATATGGATGTGGCCTCGAATCCTATCATATTCAGTAATAATAAAATAGAAGATTTTAATACACATTAATTTATTGAAAAATCAGGTATGTCTATTTTTAACAAACACTTCATTTCGAATATTTCTGTATATTTTTATATATTTTTTCAGTAATATTTTATTATTAATTAAAATTAACTCACATTTGTGCTTCTGGAGAACTTTTATTCTGGTAAAGGCAGAACTAATCTCAGGATTAAGAATTTAGTACATATTTGCTGAGAAAATACATCATCCTTATTTAAGGAATGTAACATTCTCAATTGTAGAACAGAATTTGTGTAGGCATTTTGATGGTTTGGTTTTTTTAAAAAAGGTGGGGCAACATTTCACCCAGCTTGCCAATGAGATGACTGCAATCAGTGACCCCCAATCATGATTGGTGTTACCCCCAATTATTTACAGTGCTGGGAATCAACACAACTAAACATCTACCTTTATGATGGAAAAAAGTGGGATGTAAACTGCTGTAGGAATTTGCAGAAATCTATGGTATTGTCTTAGTTTGAATCAGAAGTTCACTTTTTAAGTTTTCTGAATTCGTCTGAATTTGTTCACATGCCATACTTTAGTTGTTTTGTAGAACAACTTATGACTAGGAAAACAATATTTCTTTCAAATAAAACTATTGTCATCGTTTCACCCCAGCTGGCAACTAAACATTGCACAGCTGCTCTCTCCCTTTCTCCCCCACAATGGGACGGGAAGGGGTGAATTGGAAGGGTAAAAGTGAGAAAAAAATGTGGGTTGAGATAAAAAGAGTTTTATAGTTGAAAAATAATAATAATGTTGTTATTGTTATTAATAATGAATTGTAATGGAAAAGAAAATAACAGAGAAATAACACCCAAGAAAGACAAATGTTGCAAATAAAAACTATACCTCACTACACACCAGTGTCCCACCAGTTCTCGAGCAACATCCCCCACCAAACTCTCCACTAGTTTTATTGCTGAACATGACATTATATAGTATGGAATATATTTTTGATCAGTTGAGGTCAACTTTCATGCCTGTATCCCCTCCAAACTTCTTGTGCACCCTCAGTTTACCTGCTAGCAGGGTAGTGGGCGGAGTATAAAAGGCCTTGGTGCTGTGTAAACCGTTTTCAGAGATAGCTACAATATCCTCATATTATCAACATTGTTTATAGCACAGATCCAAAACATAGCCCTCTACCAACTGGTCTGAAGAAAATCAGTTCTATCTCAGCCGAAATTAGCATAACCATACAAAAGAAAGTGCCTAGATTAGGCATAGAATCACAGAATCATAGAATAACCAGGTTGGAAGAGACCCAACGGATCATCTAATCCAACCATTCCTATCAA
>WAAB01021658.1:25894-71483 GCA_013389865.1 Piaya cayana | reverse complement strand
TCCTCATAAGGCCTGTTCTCCAGCCCCTTCACCAGCTTTGTTGCTCTTCTCTGGACGTGCTCCAGAGCCTCAACATCCTTCTTGTGGTGAGGGGCCCAGAACTGAACACAGTATTAAAGAAGCAGTCTCACCAGTGCTGAGTACAGAGGGAGAATAACCTCCCTGGACCTGCTGGTCATGCCATTTCTGATACAAGCCAAGATACCATTGACCTTCTTGACCACCTGGGCACACTGCTGGCTCATGTTCAGTTGGCTGTCAACCCCTCTCCTCCAGGCACGAAGTCTACAGGATCAGACACGAATTTATTCAAAGCAATCACCCCTCCACTATAGACAGCATGGACATCTCAGTCACAGGTCTACTTGTTTCACTCTACAGAGCCTTTTTTATTTATGTAGGTTGACTTTGGCTAGCCACCAGATGCCCAGAAAGCCTCTCTATTACTCCCCAGTCTTAGCAAGACAGGGAAGAAAATACAACTAAAATCTTGTGGACTGAGATAAGGATGGGAATATCACTTACCAGTTACCATTACAGGCAAAATAGACTCGACTTGGGAAAATCACTTTAATTTATTGCCTTTGCATGAGAGTGCTAGGGATGTTGTCTATGGAAAAAAAAGATAAAGATGGAGTTCTGTGGAAACAATCTCTCTGTACTCTATTGCAAAGGCTCATTCTCTTCTTCTTATCGCATAAGAATAAAGAACCTTTCCATTTAGGCTCCTGCTTTGGCTACAGGAAATGTGCCCTTCTAACACTCACAACAGTGGCAAAGGGAGACCTGCAGAAAGAGGGTGATGCAGACTGCAGATGGCACCAATATGGGTGTGAAGCATCCTGAGAAACAGTCACACACACCAAAAGAAGCTGGGGAAAGCTGTTGGAAAGCAAAGTGACAGAAAAGGACCTAGGGGTACTCGTGGGCACAAAGTTAAAGAGGAGCCAGCAAACTGTCCGTGCTGCAAACATTGAGTAATACTCTGGGCTACACAGAGCAAAGCTTTGCCAGCAGCTGGAGAGGAGTGACCCTTCCCCATTGCTCAGCCCTGCTGAAACCATGCCTGCAGTGCTGTATATAGGTCTGGTCTCTCCAGAGCCACCACACTGCCTCCAGATGCTGCTTCAGCCTGGCATCTCATAAACCACTTGTCACTTTCTGCTTTTTCCTCCTTGCTCAGGTAATGAACTCATAGGCCTGCAGCTTGGAAAGACTGGTTAAGGGCCAGGCAAAGGTGAGGATTTCTCAGAGTGCAAAGTGCCTCAAGTCACAGGGCTGAGTTTTAGAGGGAGGACCCTTCTGTCCCAGCCTCTGCAATGTTCTGCCACTCTGGGCACATCCTGATTCTCTGGCTACAACAAAGCCTTTCAGCTGTCCCCACCCCTCACACATGGCCAGGGTTCAATGCACCTTACTGACGGCCCTTTCTGCTGTAGGGTTGCTGGATGAGTGCAGTGTATTTCTTGCAGGCTAGTCCCAAGCAGCAGCCACATCTTGTCCCCTCTGGCAGCCAACGTATACTTGGGCACCTGGCTGGTGACTTTGAAGAAGATGGGGGCATGATGACCTGTCTCTCCTCCTCTCACAGGTGAGCATTTGTGCTGCACTTGGACTGCTGCTGTCCTTTTCATAAGGCACATTCATCTCTGTCATTTTGTGGCAGGAGACACCTGAGCCCCTGGGCTGACTTATTCCCAAACAAAAACTGTCCCTTGCACTCTAGGAGGACAGAACTGAGAGGATCCAGGAGCACTTGCCTGGCCCTTTTCCTCCACAGCTATTTGCTCTTTTATCTTCAGGAGGGACAAAGAGGAGGAGGGGGCTTTGATGACCTTTTGCTCATCAAGGGAACTCAGAGCAACAGGCATCTCGTCAGTCGACCTCTAATGGCAGCGAGGTTCTCCTCTGCCATCCCCTGGCAGCTCTCTGCAGCCGGGACTGCGCACTACCCCAGCACATCCAGGTAACCGAACATGGCCAGGGATTTCTTATCCTCCTGTCTCTTCTGGAGTAGTGATGTACACAATAGAGAGACCCTGAGCGGCTCTGTTACAGCCTGTTGCAAGTTTAACATGAAAAGTCCAAATCCATGGCAAAAAGCTAGCGAAGAACATCTTACAGTTCCAGGTTACATTAAGGTTTGCAGTCCTCACTTTCCACCATTTTTACAATTCTTGTTACTTAAGATCTGACCTCTGCTATTCATAAGACTTGCACTACACACTACTTATGAACTTAACTGGTATTCTTCACACTCAAGTGACAATATTGAAAGTATGTATAATCTTAGCTGCTGACCTCTACTTTTGTCGGGGACAAAGCTGGTTCATTCACACATCAGCTCTCTACACACACCCTTCTGTCCCTCTCCAGAGAGAGACACAGAAATGTTTGCACTTGCTCTTGACCTTGAGGAAGATTCACCTTCCCCAGGGCCAGCCTTCAGCCAAGCAACTGTCCTCTGCTGTTACCTGCAGGACCTGCTGGCACTCCCACATGAGCAAGGACCATCCACAGAGGGGATCTTCCAGCTTGCAGCCAGCAAGCATGTGTCTTCGAGCTATGGGATGCCCTGAACAGTGGAGCAGAGATTAACCTCAAAAGCCAGACGGTGCATGTACGGCCTGTCATCTTGAAGGTGAACCCTGTTAACCTGGAGCACAGCAGCTCTCAAGTCTGCTGGTGGTGAGGCGTACCTGCAAGAGCAGGAGACAAAACCCAGCTGCCTGCTCAGAAGCCACATTGCTGAGAATGCTGACTGTGCTCCTAGTGGCAGTGGTCAAAACCTCAACCAGAGCCCCTGGCATTGGAGGATTTCCTCCACAAGATACACTCCAAGCATCTTAAGGATGACCTCTNTCCCTGCCAGTCATTTCTTGCTGCTATGGGGCTGGATTTCAGGTAAAGCTGCACAGAAAAGCTTATCTCTTCTTGTAGCACCTTCTGCAGGCATTAGGGTTTGCTCCACAAAGAATCTCTTGCCAGAAAGGCAGGGACAGAAGTGGTTGTATCTCTGAGAAAATCATCCATCTGATATAGACCAGGCATGGACAAGAAGTCTTCCCTGAGGTAGGCTTGGTTGACTGGTGTTACCAACATCTACTCTAAAATTTTGTGTTCCTGTTCCCTCAAGGTGGCCAGAGTTGCCAAAAGCCAACCTTCTGCTGCTCAAGCACTTGATGTCCCTGCCAGAAACACCTGCAAGACTGCTAGCACTAGCAAGATGACTGCTGACAACCTGGACATCTACATGGGGCCAAACTTCCTAAGTTGAGTGGAAAACCACATTCTTCCCCTGAATGCCCTGCTGGATGTGATAGGACAAAGCATGTTGTGTTTACCACCTGGCTACAGCCTTCTAGACCCACTTGAGGTTTTTTGTTCAGAGGTACCTTGCTGCCTCCTCTCTTCAGCAAATGCTTTTGGAGGAGCTGCCAGGAGCAGCCCCACAGTTGGAACTTTCTGCTCACGAGGAGTGAGAAAGGCTGTTTGACCCATTTTCAGCCACCTAGGGAGAAAATAATGTTTTACTCCATGCAGGTTATGTGGCTGGTGGAATTCTCACTGAATATCACAGGGAAGTCTTTGGGGATGGGGTGGCTGGGCTTACAGATATGTTAGTTGAAGAGTCACCAGTACTATAGGTGGAAAAAGAAATAGTAAAGGTATGTCAGATCCAAGAACATCTTGACAATAAAAGCCTCAAAAGGTGGGACTGATGCTGCAGGGACAAGTAATGTCATCCACCAACCCGCAGTCTTGCAAAAGTGCAGAGTAAAGGTAATGTAGGTTGACAAGTACACTTTGTTTGATGAACTTGTCAGAAGTGGCTCATCTGAACTGAGTAAACTCATCCAAGGTATCTGCCTTTCAGAGCTAAGGTAATAATTGGGCAAACCATTACTCCCTGTTCCAGATAAGACTTTTCCACCTACTGACGTCTACATTTCTAATGCCGGTGCCTCCAGTTGCTCCAGGTAGCATAGCAGATTCCCCCATATGACCAGAACAACTGAAGAGCTTGTCCAGAAAATGAAGGTAAAATGAGTTAACTTTGATTAAGAGAAGAAATGATTCAAGTTTGTCACAGCTTTACCTCCCTAACAATACAGTTGATTGGAAAGGTTGACAGACTTTTCACAGGAAAAAGGAAAAAAAAAACCCAACCCAAACCAACCAAACAAAAAAAACAAAAAAAAACCCAAGCAACAGAAACAGAAAGAGAAAAGCAAACTGTTAAAAGAGAAGAAAAGGAAAAAGTCAGAAACAAACTTTCCCCTTTCAGAGTAAGATAACTGAGAAAACGCAGGCAGGAAGAGGAGAACAAGAAGATCAGCTCACAGCAGAATCTATTGTCTATTTCAGAACCCTGAATGCTGCAGTAAGTATAGAAAATATTTCCATGGTGCCCAAAGATGGCCCTAGACAAGAGATATGCACCTGCCTTTGTTGACAGGAGAAGTGTTAGCAGCTTTCATTTTGCAGAAATTGAAACTCTGTGCAAGGCTGAGGAGAAGCACTGACAAGGTCCTAAGTCTCACAGTTTTGAGCTATCTGACCCACTACCAGGCTGGTGGTGTCTGAATTGCAAAGATGTTGCAAGGATTTGCTCCGAGTGGCTTTAAACACTGAGATATTGGCACTTGGTAAAAAGCTCACACTTCCACTGAAATAACTGAGTCTTAATAGAAAATAAGAGATAAAAATATTTTTTTAAAAAAAAGACAAAACCATTCAGGCCCTTTGCCAGAGATCTAGCCTAGCGTTTTCAGAGTTTTTTCTTCACCACTGCACACTAGAGAGAAAAGCATCCCAGGATGCACATTGTTTTGGAGAATGAAGGACTCAATCCTGGAAGCAGTGCAGTCCTGGATAACTCAGTGGCTCTGCCAGAAAGAATGTGTTATACCTGCCAGTCTGGGCTGCTAGCAAGCAACAGTGAGGGATGCTGCTGCTCATTTTCTGGAAAGGACATCATCATAACTCCCTAGGGACTCCCTGCCAAGCCCCACTGCCTGGCAAAGGGGTAATGCACATTTCTGTCAGCTTGCAAGCCTCTGAGGGTACTACACATGTTGAGAAGGGGCCAAAGCAACACTGCAGTCTTTACCAATGAAGAATTGCTCTTCTGTGCTGGGAATGACTCCTCTTACATTTTACTTTACAAAGAAGAGGACAAAATCATGCATGTTCCTATCACTGTGGTTTTAAAGAATCATGGCAAGTGTAAGGATTACTTTTATTTTTTATTTTAAGCAACTATTTAAATTCTTTAAAAGCAGATGGGTCTGAAACATTTTACTGGGCTTAAGTTGAATCCTACCCATCATAAAATATAAATCATAGAATCANTCTTCTCCAGGCTAAACAACCCCAGCTCTCTCAACTGCTCTTCATAAGACTTGTTCTCCAGCCCCTTCACCAGTTTTGTGCCTCTTCTCTGGACGCACTCCAAAGCCTCAGCATCCTTCTTGTGGTGAGGGGCCCAGAACTGAACACAGGATTCGAGGTGTGGTCTCACCAGTGCTGAGTATAGAGGGAGAAATCTACTATAAAAGGAATGTTTAACAACTCTGTCGGCAAAAATGTACAAATCTCATTAAAGAAGGGAAGACCAAAGATAAAGTTCAGACCAAAGCTTCACAGAACTCATGATGAAGGCTGGTGATCTGAGGATCAAACGGAACCATCTAAACTCAAGTTATGAAAGATGCGTTTGGAAGACAGAGAGTGAGATATTAAAGGAAGGCGTCTTTAGTCTGTTTTGCATTAAGTCATATGGTGGATATCCTTCAGATAAAACAAAATGTTGCTGGATTGTCACAGACCTTTTAAAACATCCATTATTTCCTTCAGCATTAATAATTCATCAGTGGAATGGCATGTGGTCCTACAGACAGTAGATGGCAAAAAATAAATTCCTCACAGTTAAAGTCTATTTTTAGTGGATTAACACCCCATAAAATCAAAGACTATATTACGAAATTGCACAACAAAATGTACATAAACTTTTAATATCCATAAACCAATGTCTTTTGTGTTAATAGCAATATAAAATGATGTGTACTCTATTTATGTAATGTTTAAACTAGAAAATTTACTTAGAAATTACATTTTGCAAAAAGACAAATCAATGGGAACACTGTACACAAAGTAAAGATGAAAAAAGTCTGGTCTAGAGAAATATGAACATTTGTATGAAAAAGAATGAACAGATCAACAGATCTAAAAATATACAGGTTTTTTTTTACACCTTTTAATGACAATTTATTTAGAAAAGTGTGACTTGTAAAGGTCCTTGCAATATAAAACTAAAAATTCATTACTTAAGTCATCTTTGAATGACTGCTAGAAATGCATAAAATCAGTGAGTGAAATACAAAAACATAAATTCAATGCAATTTTGACTTAGACAAATGTAAATTTGTAAGAAATTCCTTTGATTTAATTAGGCTTTTTTTATTAGTTCAGCAGTTTTAAAGGTCATCTTTAAGGTGAATGCAGATTTCTTGGCATTGTATATTCTATATTTTCTCAATGGTAGAGAGGAACTCATTAGTATTAGTAATGTACATGTTTAATAGATTTATGTTGTTTTTCAAGCAATTCAGGCATATGAAGGAATACATTCCACCTGGCTCATTGCTTTGATCTGCTGCAGAGATAGACTGATTTGCATCTTCAGTTCTCACAAGATGTGACAGCCTGGGAATGCTTAAACTGACTGCAGACTGTGAGTAATAGCTAACTTTCCTCTTACATTCCTATTGTCTGTCTGTGAAATCATAGACTGTCAAACGCTAAACAAAAGATGGCATTTGCACAAACTGTCCTGTAAGGCATACATCAAATTTTTCTTATCAGAAATAATAAGCACCTGGGACAGTAATAAATGGTCAACATGGTCCTCAATCTTGTAATTTCCAGACCTTCACTGGATAAAAAGAACGTTCAAAGTTGCATTAAGTCTTTTGGTTTTCTCCTGTCAGTACTAGCCTATATAAAAGGGAAACCTTTTTCTGAAGTATTTCAGAAATTATAGTTGACAAGTAGTTCATATGGTACATGTAGGCTGTTGTTAGCATTTCTGCAGATGCCTTTCTCTATATTTTGCAACAAAAGTACCACTATTGCTGAACTGTCACCTTTACTCTAGGGATATTCATAGCAAAAATAGGAGGTGTGATACACAAAGTAGTAAAAGCAGCAGTATCTTCCAATTAGATGTCAATGAAAGTGAGTACACACAGGTTCCTCTTTCTCTTCTTGTTACTCCAACAGCAAGTGTTAGTTTATTCTTTGGGAACCTGCTATTCTTGACACCGCTTCGAAGCCAACACGGTATTCCCTCTTGTGTCTTTGCTGTCATTCATCTAATAGCTCTCTTAAACCAACCAAGAAGACCTGAAGCGCAATAATATCTAGGAAACCTTATACCAATTGATCAAAATAACATTCCTTGCCAGTCAGGGATATCAGAGCAAGGAAATAAAAAGATGATAATAAATTTTCTACCAGCTGTTGCTGGGCAAATCCCCAACAATCCGTTCAGGGGCAAGTTTCTTCGTGTATATCACCACAGCCCAAGAAAGCAGGCAATCCAGCCACCCAGTGGCTGATTTGCAAATGGAGTAGTAGTTCTTATCTGGAAATGTATCTTAAAATACATTTTATGTATGCATAATATATATACTCATGATAACTCTTCCCAGCAGTCATCTCCCACTGCATTTGCAGTAGTACAGAGAATCTTTGATCATCATCTTTCAGCAACCATATCTGTTTGATCTCCCCTCAGCTACTTTGTCTGCTTTAGTCCTCAGACTTTTACAGAAAGTTGTTCTTCTGGCAGTTCTAGGCAACCGATTCTGGTCTCCTAAGATTTTCATTGCTTCAACATCCAGGTATTGTAGATGCTTGGTTTCATTTCTGATACTATTTTGATTTTATAGGTTAACACACTGCTCTGGGTCTTTTAACCCTAGTTTTGCAGTGTTAATTTCTCCAGGTCTTTACTGAAACACTTCTGCCACTTATTAATTTCCCTTGAGTATTTTAGGCCTGCTGTAGGATTTCCTTCAGTATGCCACTGGAATTATGATTTATCATAACCAATCTGTTTAAGATGAGTGGGTTGTACTGACATATCCTCCCCCCCCACCCCCAGGTGCTGAAGAGGGCTGCTACTTTGCTGAGCTGTGGGGTGGAGAACCTGAGAATTAATGAGAAACATATATATATATATATACACACACATATATATATTAGAAGGGTAAGTAAGATGAACATATAATAAAAATTGTGGAATAGAGCTTGCTGTAGAGGCTTTCTATGAATTAATATCAGGAAATTCCTTAACCAGCAGAAAGTTAAACTCAGTTTTGCTGTCAGGTGGAATGAGGAAAAAGCTATTAAGAAAATGCAGATCCATTTTTAAACATCGCTGACCTTTCCAAGAATTACACTGGGTTTGTTTCTGTGTTTTTCACACAGTGCTTTTCTATAGTGGATGCAAGGATAGAAAAGATTGGATTAATGGAGGCATAACTTACTCATTATTCACCACTCACACATTTTCTGTTGCTGGGTAATCTCCAATCTGATTTCTTACTGAAAAATATCCTCAATTTAAATTCCTTAGTGTATTAAAGTTTTTATTGTAAATATTCATATATATGTGTATATATATAGAATACATGTGGATTACATTGTTTTCAAAGCAGTAGAAGACCTAGTAAACATAGCAATTTCCCACAAACAATTATTTTTAGCCACACTGGTGGCAGTATGGTGTTAAAATAAGATATTTGCCACTCCGCTTTATATTTTTTACTCCACAACTTACAACACAGTACCATAAGTACATCTGGTTTCAATTAGCCTGGGAGATGAAAGGTGATTACGGGCTTTCAAAGTTCATTAAATAGGTGACTTTATCTTATTAATTAATTCAGTCATGACATACTGCAATCTGTAAGTGTAAATGTGATCCAGTTGGGATTTATTATTTCCTGTATTTCAACATTTCTTGTAATTGCAAACACTTGAAATTCATGTTTAAATCTGTATTGCAATGAAAAAAGTCCTTTCCTCTCTCATCTTTAAATTTGATTACATTTCATGAGTCAAACTCTATAATGATTTCTGAAATTTCCTAGATTCATTCCAGTGGCTGAAGCAAAAATTTCTTTTTTTCTGTGACTACTGAGAACAAAAGGTGGAAGGAAAAAAACCAGTTTAGCCTTATGCAGTAGGTCTCAATCACCCAGTTGTCTCCAACATTACTGACATCTATACTTCTGTAACTAAAACATACATCAAGGAAAATGGAAGCATGAGATTTCCCATGTTTACAATTGAAGGGACACAGATTAAAATTCCATTTGGGGCTCAGAAGAGTAGTACATCATAAAAATGCAATGCAATGCACTTTATAATGCTGTTTGTTGGATTTTTGGTTTGCTTTGTAGTCCTAAAGCACTTAACCCACCGTAGCTGTGTTGCATTGACCTTGGATGACCACCAGGTGCCCAGCTAGCCTCCCTTTCCAACAAGAAAGGGGATGAAAATATGATGAAAATCTTGTGGGTCAAGGTATTACCAGCATGACTTTGATCAGCTGTGGGTACATCTTGGAGCCAGCTGGACCTTGATCTATCCTACATGGGGGGCAGCTTCTGGAATTTTCTCACAGAAGCACCCCTTCAGACCCATTGTTACCAAAACCTTACCACATAGCCCCAGTACAATAATCTATAAAATCTATAAAACTACTTCATAAAAATTTTGATGATCATACAGTGATAAATGAATAATAACTATTTCTTGAAATAACTTGAGTCTTGGTTGTAATGATGGGCACCTTGCATTTCTGTGGAAAGCAGCTGTTTCAGGAAAAATTGAATAATGGAAGAATCATGCTTTTGAAGTTGTGAAACTTGATAGTATTGTGGTACTTTTACCAGTAATTGTGGTTTGAAATTATTAAGTGGAAAAATACATGCCTCTTCAAAGACGGCATAGAAACCCTAGCTGGCTATAGAGCGTAAATATAAAAAATCACTGAACTACCTTTGCACAAATCTGTAGCCATATTTCTGCCTGAAATCAACAAGAATTTTGTTAGTACTACGTCAAGTTCCCAGCAAGTATATAGGTGACCATGTGGTTTCTGAAATAGCTGTGTTCAAATGTGTTGATAAACAGTTGGAGGAGACTAAGCAATATAATAAATTTTGCAGGAGATCATTGTAGAACTAGAGTCATTGCGACCTTAGATCCCCTATATTTTGGTAAGCAGATTTAACAGAAAATTTAGCAGTATTTCATAATTAATGAGAAAAAAACTAACTGCTTCATTCACTCAGACAGTTGTTAAAATTGTTGGGAAAAAAAGTAAGTTCACCACAATCATTTGACTAAGTCTACTGATACCCCAAAATGTATGTAACTTCATACTCACTAAAACAATTTAGAGCTGAAAAATGAGTACAAGAATAGCAAAAATACCCACCAAAACCTAGCTGTGTTGTTCTCTGGTGGCCTAAGCACACCATAGTGGAATTAATCTGATGTTCACTTCAGAAGATTCTGAAGTTAAGCGGAATGAACCTTTATAAGTTTATTTCTTACTGTGCAGTTTGGAAAGAAATAATGAAGCACTTTATCCATCCTTTGAAGAAAACTCAGGGGGAACATAAAACAACTGACAGATTGTTGCTTATCACTGTGTTTGGTTAATTTTAGTTGAACTACACAATCACAATAAGTTAGAAATAAAACAAAAACACATGATTGCTCAACTGTCATTTAAATGAGGATCCCATTTGCTTATCTTCAAGTTTAATTTCCAGAGAACAGTAGAAATAATGTGTTAACAGAGCATTTTGCTAAGAGTGGAAAGTGTCAGTTAGATGACTTTACCCTTGATAAAAGCATAGAAGATTTTCAAAAGGGTATGTGGGTGTCTGGTCTGATAAGACTAATGCCTAAATATGAATATGAGTACAGTAATATGGCCTTATAATGGAAAACAGATGTAGGAAAAATAGCACTCCTACACATTATTTTTTCAAAAGATGGCTCTCATGCAAGTATTCATAATACATTTGTGTGTATATATATTGTGTACATGCATAGATATATCTACATGTGCATGTAGATGGATATATACACCACAAAACAGGGATCAGATTAGTTGGTCTACATGGTATAGAAACTATCATAATTGTAAAGGAATTAGTAAAGTTTCCTTTTAAAAATACAGCTGAAGAGCAAAAGCATTTAATTAATCAGTAGGACAAATATAAATATCACAACTATAACAGCTGCAGTGTAGGGCTTTGAGAAACATTGCTAACAGAAGTTAGAATAATGCAAGTTATGTAACATTTTCCATGTGTGAATCAGATTCCAAAAGAGTTTATAAAAAGGTTGCAGTATCATTATCCCATTTCATAGAACATGTTGTATAGAGATGTGAAGTGTCTTGGGAACGAGAGACTGAAACAAGTTTCTTGTTTCAGATTCAAAGTACTACTATGTTGTGCCTTGATAGTTCTGCCACAACTTTTAAAATTAATCACAAGTACTCACAAGAAAGAATCATGTAAATTTAATCTAGTTACTCTAACAGTTCAAGAACATTTTAAGGAGATAACTCAACTGTCAAAATGTAGCATTGCAAAGTATTATTTGAATTAATTATAATAGTTCAAAATCTGACAGTTGTAGACTTATTTTCTCATTCACCGTACTACTAAGATAAGCAGTTCCCATGATGCAATAAGAATATGAAACTGAGAATCTACCTTTGAACAGAAATTTTACAGAACTTTTTACCCTTTATTAAGATTCAAGCACAACTTCTTTGCCATCATTCAGAGATAACTTTGTAAAGTTCACTCTGTACAACCCAGTGTAACTGCAGATACTAAAATTTTTTAAATGATAGCTGAGCTCAGTTGGTCTTGGTTTTTAGGAAAATAGTATACTAGACCTTCCCTTCCATCCACAGAGCTCTGTGGTGGTTCAGAAAAAAAAAATACACCATCTTTTGATGACACAAATATGTTTTAGGCACAGAAAATAGTAGACCAGTTTAGATATAACACTCAAAACAAAAAAAAAAATATTCCACAAAGCAAGTAGTATCTTTTATTTGCTTTACTACAAGAATCTCTGGTGTGATTTTCTTTAAAATATACATTCATCTAGATGATAACTGAATTTTTTTCTTTTAATTTTCCTAATAGGTTTTAATTATTTGGTGACTTCTTTTAAGTGTGACAAACATATGGTACTTATTGCAATGCTTACATGTATAAACATGAAGCATAGTGTTTTACCAGATGTGTCACCTGAAATACATTTTAGTGGGCTTTACAGACTGCAGATGCAGATGCTTCTTGAATTTCTTTAAGATTTCTGGTGACCTTTAGTTTTTAGTGTTATTAAGCATAAGTTGAACTCTTCTCTAATATTTTTCTTGCTAGTTTGACTACTAGAAAATAATGTAGTGAATTTGCATATCATAAGCCATGTGTTATCTTTCTGAAAGAAGGACTAAGTGGGTTATAGTTATCCTGAGTAACATAGCTTTTTTCTACTTTTTTTTTCTCTCATCTCTTACTGACAACCAGACCTTAGAGATGTATAATAAAGATGCTGAGTATCTGCATTTTCAATTCATACCTAAGTACAGATCACTGAGTTTTATTTCTAACATATCATTCCTTTAATTTGCAGCATAATTTGTACACACTTATTTAACAGTTTTAACTATTAAGCCAAAGAAAACACAAAAGATGATGAGTACTACTTTATACTAACAGAATACAGAAAGTAAAATGTATATGAAAAACATTGTATATTAGAATCATCAGGAATCTCATAGGATTGTATCAATGGTACAAAGGTACTTCCTATCATATTATACCTGCTCCAGGGAGCAAGTGATGAATTTGAGATTCTAATTTTTCTCAGTTCATGTCCTTCAGAATTCATTAAAGTGAAATTATTCAAGACAATTCCTTCCTGGGTAGTCTGATACAAACCAATACACATTGATTTTTTTTTCTTTCTTTCTTGCTTTCCTCATCTTTCTCTACCTCAATATTTGCTCCCTACCAGCCCTTAAAATTTCTCAGACATGTAAGGTCCCATACTTGTGCCTTCTATAAATCTGCCTCCTGAATATCTTTTTATGACAAATTCTTTTATTTTCATTGATATAAATAGTTCCTATTAAAAGTTTTATGTACAGATGTAGCCACTATTTTCCAGTTTTTAAAAGATGACCATAATTTTTTATCAGCTAAAA
Source organism: Piaya cayana (assembly GCA_013389865.1). Taxonomy (NCBI): domain Eukaryota; kingdom Metazoa; phylum Chordata; class Aves; order Cuculiformes; family Coccyzidae; genus Piaya; species Piaya cayana. The sequence continues at coordinate 58,159 of WAAB01021658.1, read as the reverse complement.
GATGATGAGGTTTTTCAGTCAGTAAGCAACGCAAAACATAATTATGTTCTCTTACATGATTGTCAATTTTTTTTTGTTACACTTCAACTTTCAGAAGTGAAAACTTGGTGATTGTAATAGAGACAATGAACGAAAGAAAAAAAGAGGGAAGTCTTTAAAACTACTCATCATGTAGATATACTACAAACACAAGTTTAGTAAAATTAGGTAAAACTTATTATATTAATTATCATAATTTAAAAGGAGTAGAAAGATAACTTCTGAAAATTAGCTTTTTTCAGTCATGGATTTTTATTGTTCTTAAGCTTTGAAAAATCAAGTCATATCATGTGAAAATTAGCACAATAAAATACTGGCAATATAAGTTTGAAAATTAAAATGGAGAATAAATTCTCCAAAAACTACTATTCTGAAATTTCTTTAGAGGGACAGAATAGGATGTCTTACATTTTCAGTAAGACCATGTCTCCAAAACTTTAGTATGGACTACACAGAACAGCCCTGGCTGGAAGGGGTCTTGAAAGACCATCTGGTCCAAACTTCTGCAGGAAAAGGAATCTAGATCAGATTATCTAGAAAACTGTTTAGTCACTTCTTCAAAACCTCCAGTGATGTGTACTCCACCATATCCTTGGGAAGGTTGTTACAGTGTTTGATTGTTATCATTGTGAAAAAATTATTTCTTAGGCCAAGATGAAATTTCTCCTTATGCAACTTGCATAACTTGCCCTTATCCTCTTCATGTCACTCTTTAGGAAGGGAGAATCTCTGTTCTATTTGTAAACATCTTTTAAGTACTGGAAAACTGTGATAAGGACCTCCTGAACCATCTTTTCCACAGAATCAAAAAAAAAAAAAAAAAGTCTGTCTCCTTCAGTCTTTCCTCATAGGGCAAGTTCTCCAGCCTTTTGATCACTTTTGAGACCTTCCTTTGGACCCTCTCCAGTCTGTCTGCATCTTGGTTGAATTGCAGGGACCAGAACTGGACACAGTATTTCATGTGTGACCTGACAAGAACTAAGTAGAGTGAGATGATTGTGTCTCTTGGTGCTAGTAATGCAGTTCAGGATCTGATTTATCTTTGTTGCTGCTGACTCATGTTCAGCTTGTTTTCTACCAGGACTCACAGGTCCCTTTGACCAAGGCTCCCCCCAGCCAGACAGAACCTAGCCTACATGACATTCTTTGATTAAGTCATACTAAGTGTTGAACCTTGCACTTGCCTTTGTTAAACTTCAAACAGTTCTTGCTTGCTTGTTCTTCTAGCCTATCCAGGTCTCTCTGTAAGATGGTTTGCCTTTCTGATGTGAAAACCATACCATCAAGTTTAGTTTAATCAGCAAACTTGGTGAATGTGCATTCAACCTCGTTGTCCTGATTACCTATGACATCTGTGCTGTCAATTAAATATCCAGTGTCTATTTATTGATAGTTAAATAAATTATTCTCATCTTTCTGGTCCCTGTAAGCCTGCTGAGCCTCTCTTGCCTTGATTCACTAATTTAGATACTAAACCTTAAGTAGTCCTCGTTATGATTTTCTTATTCTAAACTGTGAAAACTGAAAACTAAAGCCTGATTATGAAGTAACCACAGAAAAACAAGAGTTGCAGGATATTTTCCTCAAGGACTGAAGAATTCTGAAGACATGAAAAAATTGTTTCAGACTGCTATAAATTTGGAAGACATGTCTAACAGCTAGTGTCTATACTGGCCAACTAATACTTTATATCTAATAGTGTTCCAGAACATTATAGAAAAATAAGGAAAACACACAGAAATCCTGTTCTTGTTCTTGGATATGCATTTTGACAGAAGTTGCACCTTGTTATGGCAATATCAGGTGTCAAAATGTTATAGTTCTATATACTGTTGTGAGACATATGATTGATTTAAACTCTTAGGTACTTGCTAAGCTTTCTACTTTTGTGACAGTTTTCACCTTGCCACTGATGCTACCCTTCCAAACTGTAAACTAATTTTCAATACATCTTTCTTTAATGCTGTGATTTAAAAAACCATAACCGTTACAAGTATCTGCCTCTTTTCTCAGTCAGATCGGCAAATTCCACTAACTTTACTGACTGTCACTGGCATCCATTTGTTTAGATTGAAATATCAAACAAAAATGGCTAAAGTTTATCACATCCAGGTACAGTTGTGCAAAGATGCATATCCAGGGCTCAGTTCATTCAAGTCAGCTCTGGTTTCTTCTCAAGAAATAAGATCAGCTTGGCAGAAAAAAAGCATTTGCCGTTTGGCTTGGAATAGAGTGATAAGTGTTTGAGGTTCTGGGGGGTGGGTTGGTGCAGTTTTGTGGGGTTTTGACCCCCACAGTGGCAAACTGGCTTTCACTTTATCAGGAATCTTAAAATTTATAAATAATACAGACAAAACTCCCTGACTGAATAAATAAATACATAACTTTCCTGTACAACAGTCTTTAGATATTTCAAAGGTTTTGGTGTGAGTGGCTGTCTCAGCTTTTTTGCATGAATACTAGAGAGCTGTGAGTTAAGGTCCTGGTGAACTTTTCTAGTTTAACAGCTTCTCAATAGTTACATATGGGTTATTTAATAATATTCTGTGCCCCATATATTTCACATTTTTTCAATAATTAACAAGAAAAAGAAAACATAAAAACCCCCAAACTAACAGCCGTCCCCCACCACATCCTTTTATCTCAGTGTAATGAAATGTAGTGTTTGGATCCTGCTCACAATGACTACCTGCCACAAGACTGCCAAGAACAAAATGTGCAAAGCAGGTGGCTCAAGTCACATCAAATATCATTGATCAATTGAACAGTAATGCTGAAGTCAACTAATATTTACATCAGTCTGTCACATTTGTGATTCATTATGGCTTAGCTATAGCCAAATATAAACATTTATGAAAAAGAAATAAAATAAAGATGTAGCTTAAATGGGACAAAACACACACACATAGACCCCCACCCTCCAAGCAAAATGACAACACTAGAGCATAGTACCTAAACCCAGGATGATCGTAGACAGCTAATATCATTATTTTTGCTTAGCAATCAAAGGTCTGGCATTACTGTTGGTGGACAAATGAACATGCTAAGTAATGCAAGGAAGTGTGAAAGTCTTTATTGAAGTTGTACCTGTAAAAAAGTAACCGTAGCTATACTTTCAATACCCTTTCCCTCCTTCTTCCACTGAGCACTATCATACCTGATATACTTTAATAATCTAAAGTACTTATATCTTGGCTCCAAATCCAAGTCCAGATTATTTGTTATTTTATCCTTTCAGGTAGCTATCGAAATGTTCCAGAAAAATTGACATCTGATAATGAGCTCTGCAACCAGACAATTAAAAAATAAGCAGAGGTATTTTAAATTTTTTGTCTTGGTCACCTGAAATAATTTACATTCATTATAACATCTCTGAGAAAATAGCAAACCTTTATTGTTATAATAAGTGGCTATGGAACTCATTTGCAATCCCACTTTGCCAAGATTATTTCATATTTTAATACATTCTCCTGCCAAACTGTTGGCTTTTAGTTAATAGCATTTCTTCCAGAGTTTTAAGGCTCAGATCTGAAGTGGAACAAGTCATAATTTTTTAACTCATAATGCTTTAACATTCATTCTACACTGAAAACACAAGATACATGTAAGAGAGAAGAAAGGAGAACATTTTCCACAAAATAGTAACAATAGTAGTAAAAATAGCTCCAATTCAAATCAAAGAGATGAAAACATTTGTGGAGATAAGTAACACTTGTGAGTCTGGGACATCTGTGAGTCTGGTGAGAACCTCATGAGGTTCAACAAGGCCAAGTGCAAGGTCCTACACCTGGGTTGGGGCAATCCATGTTTTCAGTACACAGTGACGGGTGACATGATTGAGCACTGCCCTGCAGAGAAGGACTTGGGAGTACTGGTCAATGAGAAGCTTGACATGATCTGGCAATGCATGATGCAGCCCAGAATGCCAACCATATCCTGGCCTGCATCAAAAGAAGTGATCCAGCAGGTCGAGGGAGGTGATTCTACCCCTCTATCCCTCTCTTGTGAGAGCTCACGTGGAGTGCTGTGTCCAGTTCCAGAATCCCCAAAATAAGGATATGGAACTATTGGAATGGATCCAGAGGAGGGGTACAAAGATGGTCAGAGGGGTGGAGCACCTTCCATATGAGGACAGGTTGAGAGAGTTTGGCCTGTTCAGCCTGAGGAACAGAAGGCTCCAAAGAGATCTTATAGCATCCTTCCAGTACCTGAAAGGGGCCTACAGGAAAGCTAGACAGGGACTGTTAACAAAGGCTTGTAGTGACAGGATGAGGCAGGATGGGTACAAACTGGAGAGGGGTAGATTTGGACTAGACATTAGGAAGAATTCCTTCACTATGAAAGTGGTGAGGCACTGGCACAGGTTGCCCAGGGAAGCTGTGGCTGCCCCATCCCTGGAGGTGTTCAAGGCCAGGTTGGATGGGGTCTTGGGCAGCCTGATCTAGTGGGAAGTGTCCCTGCCCATAGCAGGGGGTGGAACTAGATGATCTTTAAGGTCCCTTCCAACTCAAAATATTCTATGAATCTGTGTTTCTTGATTCTGTGATCTGTGTGTCATCATACGTAGGAAATATTTACCAGTAAAAATGTTACAGTACTATGCTTCAGGAATCATCACTCTGAGTGATGAAACATGTCTTGATCTGGTACATGACCTGTTTCTAGTCCTCCCTCAAGTCAACGGAAAGACTGTATTTGTTTGCTCTTATCCGTATTGTCACTGTGATATCAAAAGTTAGTGTATAAATTAAATTCAAATTGAGGAAAAGAGAATTTTTGAGAATGAAAGAAAGAGGTCATTGATAGGACAGCTGAAAAAATCTTTTTGGTATTAAAAGAAATCCTGATAGATTGAATTTTGTTCACTTAAAGGTTTCTCTGTTATTTTAGCTTTCTGGGCAAATCTTAACAATTTCAGTCTAGTAGTTACCCCATTGACTTAATTGACAGAAATACAACTCTGTTTCTAACTCCATACTCAGTTTAATGTGGAGGGAAACAGGTTGCTCTGTCTTCTTTTGTATTCTATTCTCTTACTGGCACTTAACCATCATTATCAAGGTGCCCTGAGACTTTCATTTTAGAACAAGATTTCAGCTGCTTATGATTTATTCAGATTTTAACCAATTACATTAAGAACCATCTCAAGCTGAAATTTTGATGATGCTGGAGATATTTTCAACTTCTAGAAAAAAAGGGTTTCAGCTACTGCATGAATCTAAGCAAAATTTTAAAAAAAATTTTTGTAACGTTAATAGGAATCCTGGCAATGTGTTCTTTGGACTGCTATTATGTGCCTGCTGTAGGACAGGGACTTCAAATTTGGCAGAGAACTGACTTTTGCATAATAGATTTATTTTTTTGCCATTCCTGTGAAAATCTGTCCTTGTCTGACCTAGTTATAAGCTTAAGAAATCCTGTAGTTTGCATTTTCATAGGAGAGATTTTCTAGAGCTTAGGAGTTAAAAACCTCCATAAGTTTCACTAACTACTCCAAAACCCCCTACCAACTATTAGAAATGTCTAAGATGACACTCAACATCTGACCAAACATTATAGGTGCAACTCCACTATTTTTCTTCTAGTGGCCATTCTGGGTCAATCTAGAAGCAGGGAAAAGAAGAGAAATCAGGAGAGAAATTAAAGGTTAGTCTTTTGTGTGCTTTAGTAAATCCCTGTCAGAGAAGGACAATGCTAACTTGAAACATACAAAAATTAAAACTATGCAATTCTGAGTCTACCAACAGCTGTCACTCAGCTTTGTAGAGTTTTAACTGATGTTTACTGTTTCTCAGACATTTGGAGTTTATTCAGTTGATTTAACTTCAATTTCCACTGCTATTTGAGATACCTTGTAGAATCAGAGATGTCTGCACAATGGAAGCAGATATGTCAGAAGATAATCATGAGAATTGTGACTTTCCAGCTTGACAGCTGGAAACCAGATGGATATCTTATGAATTTTAAATGGCTAGACTTCTATATTTAGGGAATGAAATCAATGTGTTAAAGTTAAGAATATCCAAGTAACTCCCCAAACAGATAAACCAAAGTTGTTCTTTGCTCATATCTTGCATCTTGAGGATCTCTCTACCAAAACTAGCTAATCCAATAGTCATCCTCACAGCAAACCTTAGAAAGAGATGAGTAAGCTCTTTATAGATTGTATTTTTTTTTCAAAGAGTGAATTTCAAAAGAAAGAAACCATTGAATCTAAAGCTTTTGCAAAAATATAGAATCACTAAAATTTGATCTTTAATGTAGGTGGGTGGGAGCTGGCCTATGAACTTCCTTGGAAGAACTGTTACCTCATGATTTGACTTTTGTGTATGTTGGAGAAAGTATGTTGTTCCTTTAACTACACAGAAACAGTGCAGAAACAATGATGCTGATATTTTCTAGTTAAGGATTTTTCTTAGGAGGAAATATTGCACTTAATGTTATTTCTTTAATTCAATGAACAGTTGTTTAACAAAATATATCTCACAGAACTGCCAAAAAAATAGTGATAGTGCTAACAACAACTATCTGCCTTTTATCAGAACAAACGGAAGGATTCATCTGATTGAAACCAACAGAGATGTAAAATAGCACAAGATAAAATATAATTAATAATGAAAATTATGTTTAAATATAAATATTTAATTATAATAACAACAATAATAGAAATACAAACCAGCTGCTGCATTAACTTACGAAAAAAAAGAATGTTGAATATAAGTATGAAAAAATCCAAGCAACAGTGGAACTCAGCAGCTTATTTTCATGAGTTTAACAAAATTGTTGCAAAGAAAGCAAAAATTCATAGTAGCCCTAACCTTTGCTGTGCAGCTATTAATCATCATCAATATTTTAAACAGGATTTAACACATTTTCTCTAGGGCTCAACTGTTTCCACAGTGCAGTGAAACCTTTTGCATGCATAATAATTTCTCTTCAATATATTATGACAATTACCTTTTTATTTTGCAATGATTTACATGAACAAGTTCAAAACACATACAAACAAAGCCCCCAAAACCACGACTGCTTATGCTTAGGAAACTTAGAAATTTTAAACACGAGCTAGAAAGTTATAGAATTAAAGAATTATTTGTGTTGGAAAAGACCTCCAAAGATCACCAGGTCTACCTCCTGGCCATGGACGGAGATGTTATTCAAAGTCCTGTTCAACCTGACCTTGAAAACTTGTAATGACGAGGCATCCACAGCTTCTCCAGTTCCAGACGCCATCACTGCCAATGTGAAAGAATTATTCTTTATATACAAATTAAACTACCCCTTTTCACTTTAAAGCCATTGCCCTCATTTTGTCATTACAGGGTCTGGTAAACAGTCTCTTTCAATGTTTCTTACAGCCCCTTTTAAGCATTGGAAAGCTATAATAATGTCTCACTGCCACCCAAACTCTCTCAAATACTCTTCACAGAAGAGGTTTTTTAGCCCTCTGACCATTTTTGTGGCTCTTCTCTTGACCTGCTCTAACACGTCCTTGTCTTTTTTGTACTGGGACCCTGAACTGAATGTAGAACTCCTGGTGGGTTCTCATGAGAACAGAGTAGAGGGGGAGAATCACCTCCTTTAACCTGATGTCCATGCTACTTTATATGCAATCCAGTATATGATTGTCTTTCTGAGTTGCAAGCATACATTGCCAGCTGAAGCCCAGTTTTCATGCACCAATACCCCCAAGTCTTTCTCTGCAGGGCTGCTCTCAAACCCCTTACCCCCTAGTCTGTATTGATAACTTATGTTTGCCTTGACCCAAGTGTGGGACCTTGCACTTAGCTTTGTTGAACCTGGTTACACTGAGCCCACTCCTCAATTCTGTCAAGTTCTTTTGGGATGGAACTCTTTCCTTCAAATGAATGAACTAAACCACTCACCCTAGCGTAATCCACAGACTTGCTGAGAGTACTCAATCCCAATATACCATTACTTGAGCAGTACTAGTCCAAATACAGACCCTTGATGAACACTATTTTGTACTGATCTCTGATTGGACATCGACTGCAACTCTTCTAGTATCAGTAATTCAGTTAATTCTTTATCCACCTAAGAGTCCATCCATCAAACCCATGTATCCCCTATTTAGAGACAAGGATGTTGTGTGGGACCATGCCAAAGACCTTACACAAGTCCAAGTAGATGACATCAGTAGCTCTATCCTTACCCACTGATACAGACACATCATCACAAAAGGTCACTAGATTAGTCGGGCGCAAATTGCCTTTGGTGAAGCTTTCAGTAATCGCCTTTCTCTCTTCTATATATTTAACATGCCTTCCAGGAGGATTTGTTCCATGATCTCACTAGGAATGAAAGTGAGGCTGAGTGGTTATTAGTTTTGAGGATACTCATTATTATTTTTAAAAATAGGCACAGTACTCCTTTTTCTTCAGTCATTTCAGACTTTGCTTGACTGCCATGACTTTTGAAATATGTGGCAAATTCTGAGATGTCAAGGTTTGGATAAGTATTATAGTCTGTCAAGAAGTTCAATCTTAGTTATTTACTTAAAATTAAATATCCACAAAAAAAATTAATTTTACCGTCAACAGAATCAACACTTAAAACTCTCTTTTATATGTCTTTATAGAAATACCATTATATTCATAGCATTTTAGATGTAAAAGGAGTCATGAAAGTGATGATAGTGAAGCATTTCCTTTTATCATTTAAAAACACCATTTTTCTGAATTAAAGAGCTTCTGTGCTAAAAAATCACTATACCTGTACTTGCCTGAGAAAGAACATTTTATTAATAGTTTATGCTTACTACTGAGTGATTTCTGTTTCCTTCTCTAAGATTTCATTTTTGTGTTGTTATAGTTTTATTAAGGTTTTTTAAAGAGGATTATTAAGTTTTTTTAGGAAGATTATTTTCAAGAAAATCCTTGTCAATACACGTGACTAAACCTGAAAGTAACAAATATTGTCTTCCTTATTTGCAGTGAAAAAATAAGATACTGTATGGAATTTCTTTAGGTTCCAGTCAGATTACCTGCAGCAGTCAGAAACCCCGAGTCTGCAAAAATCTATGGATTTTCCTACTCCTGTTAACTGTGTGTATAGTGAATGACTTAAAGATTATCTCATTTTCCTGTATTCACCTATTTTCTTTTCACAGGCTTTCCTAAAATGGCCAGTGCAGCAGTAGACTTCTCCCCTTCTGTGGTCTTTGTATTTTTTCATGCTGATAGCCATTTCATAGATTTAGTGGATAACAGGGGAAGACAATAGATTTTGTGTATAATGTGGTAGAAAAATTATGGGGGAAATTGAAGCCATCATAAGAACAATAACAGTAATTATTATTATTCTAGTCAATAAGCATTTATTGTTAAATATGAGATTTAATAAAACATAAACTAATATGTAATACTAAAATATGCCCACTATAGGAGAGGATCAGATGCAAGACCATCTAAGAAACCTGAAGGTGAACAAGTCCATGAGACCTGATGCGAACTGACGTGAATTTGCTAAGCCACTATCCATGAAAATTAAGAAGTCATGGCAGCCTAGTGAGTTTCCCACCGACTGCAAAAGGGAAGTATAACTCCCATATTTAAAAAAGGAAGACCCAGAGAACCAAAGACCGGTCAGTCTCACATCTGTGCCTGGCAAGATCAGGGAGCAGATCCTCCTGGATCTCTGCTGAGGAATATGGTAAATAAGGAGTTGATTGGTGGCAGAAAATATTGTTTCACTTAGAGAAAATCTTGTATGACAAATCTGATGGCCTTCTATGATGGGCCTGCAGTGTTGGTGGATAAAGGAAGGGTAATCAGCATCATCTGCTCAGGGACATGGTTTAGTGGAAGATAGGAATGGTTGGATTTGATTATCCAAGAGATCTTTTGCAACATGGTGATGCTAAGTTTCTATGGTCTACATGGACAAAACATTTGACACTGTCCCACTCTCCTGCACAACACTCTTGTCTCTAATTTGGAGAGACAGGGTTTGATGAATGGCCTATTTGGTGGATAAAAAATTGGCTGAATGGCTGCATTCAAAGAGCNTCTCACATCTGTGCCTGGCAAGATCAGGGAGCAGATCCTCCTGGATCTCTGCTGAGGAATATGGTAAATAAGGAGTTGATTGGTGGCAGAAAATATTGTTTCACTTAGAGAAAATCTTGTATGACAAATCTGATGGCCTTCTATGATGGGCCTGCAGTGTTGGTGGATAAAGGAAGGGTAATCAGCATCATCTGCTCAGGGACATGGTTTAGTGGAAGATAGGAATGGTTGGATTTGATTATCCAAGAGATCTTTTGCAACATGGTGATGCTAAGATTCTATGGTCTACATGGACAGAACATTTGACACTGTCCCACTCTCCTGCACAACACTCTTTTCTCTAATTTGGAGAGACAGGGTTTGATGAATGGCCTATTTGGTGGATAAAAAATTGGCTGAATGGCTGCATTCAAAGAGCTGTGGTCAACAGCTTGATGTCCAAGTGAACATGGGTGTTCCCCAGCAGTTGGTATTAGGAATAGTGTTGTTTAATAACTTTGTAGGTTACATGGACTGTGGGATTGATGACATCCTCAGCAAGTTTGTCAGAAACACCAAGCTGTGTCACAGGTTGGAGGGAAAGGATGCCATCCAGAGGGACCTGTACAGGATTGAGAGGTGGACCTGTGTGAACGTCACAAAGCTCAGCAAAAGCAAGTGCAAGGTCCCGCACTTGGGTCAGGGCAGTTACAGGCTGAGTGGAGAATGGATTGAGAGTAGCCCTGAAAAGTAGGACTTGGGCTGCTGGTGGATCAGAAGCTCAACATGAGTCAGCTATGTGCACTTGCAGCCCAGAGAGTCAACCATATCCTGGGTTGCATCAAAAGAAGTGTGACCAGCAGGTCAAGGGAGGTGATTCTCTCCCTCTACTCCACTCTTGGGAGATTTGATCTGGAGCACTGCATTCAATCCTGGAATATTCAGTCCAGGAAGGCCATGGATCTCTTAGAGTGAGTCCGCAGGAGGGCCACAAAGATGATTGGAGGGCTGCAAAGATGTTCAGAGGGCTGGAGAACCTCCCATATAAGGACAGGTTGAGAGACCTGGGCTTGTTTAGCCTAGAGAAGAGAAGGCTCCTAGGAGACCTTCCAGTATGTAAAGTGGATGTATAGGATACCTGGAGAAAGGCTCTTTATCATGGATTCTAATGAAAGGATGAGTGTAACACTTTTAAGCTGAGAAAAAGGTAGATTTAAATTAGGTATTAGAAAGAAATTATTTGTTATGACAATAGGGAGGTACTCAAAGAGGCTGTCTAGAGAAGCTGTGGAATTCCCATCACTGGATGGTAAAGACCAGCTTGGATAAGGCTTTGAGCAATCTGCTCTAGTGGAAAATGTTATTGACAATGGCAGTGGGGTTGGAACTAGATGATCTTTAAAGTCCCTTCCAGCCCAAACAATTCAATGATACTATGATTCTATGATAACGTGCTTACTCATAAGGACTGTCGGAAAGGTTTGCAAAAGAGTTAATTTGTCCAAAAATATTGCCCCTGGTAAAAGTATGCAGTAAAATATATTTAGACAAGGTGTATAATTGTAGGAAAAAGCTAAAATGTTCAGGTGTCTTGGCAAGAAAACAAAAGGATCTGAGTCCTGCTTCTAGATGTACTTAGACTTGTTATCAGATAAACAGGGAGAAGAACTTTGTTTTATCCCAGCTGAATGAGATATTAGATAGCAGGGTCATGCTGATTTTCATTTACTCTACTTCTGCACTTGCAACTCACAGTTTCTTACTTGCAACCAGTCATCTGGCTACTCAGCAGTAATATTAGAGCTCAAGAAGCAAGATTTATTCCTTCCTACTCCCTTTTTTAGAAACCTTAGAAGCTAAACACAACCACAGAAATCAGGTATAATCATATTTTGATCATCAGCATACTCACCAAAAACTGAAATAGGATTCAGCTCAAGCTTCTAAGTACCTAAATTTACTTGTCTACAATCTGGAGTGGTATCCCATCATTAAATATAGATTTGTGAAATCTGGAATCCAACTCCATGTTAGAGAAAATTGTAACCAACAATTATCATTAAGGTACTAGAAGGAGGGATTGATGAGCCACTCACATTCCATAATTTAAGAAGTAAATGGTTGAGAGGACGACACAAAAGAAAATTACACCATATTTAAAGTGTTTAAGTAAATGCCAAAGAAAACTCCTTCAGCACATATATTTTTATATATATAAATAGAAATCATGAAACCAAGACTGAAGTTATACAGAAAGAAAAATTCACATCATATTAATACAGAAAATAAAAATTAATAAATGGACACTTGAGAATGACGATGAAAAAAATCTTGTGTAAAACTTAAGGTAGGAAAAAAAGGTATACCTAGGGATATACTCTGTGCAGTTTTTATTCTGATCCTGCCATATGCTCTACCATAATATGACTGATACGTTTATTTAAAATTCATGCATGCATTGTAATTTCCATGTGCTTTTCACATTTTTCAAAATATGGAAAATCGTGGAAAGAGGATGTTCCAAAAGAGCTTAATGAGGCTGGGTACCTACATGGATTTAAGGATGTTAGATGTCTCCCTCTCCTGTCTGGGGTTAATGTATCTCTGTGTGCACTATTAAACTTATAAATACTTTGTTGAGTGCAATGCATGAACTGAAGATGCAACATGAAAAAATAGAATTGTCTTCAGTATGCGCCCTCTTCTACTAGAAATAACCACATCATACTATGTAATTATTAAAATGTCAATGGAATTATGTATTGAAGCAAGGAAAGGAAAGAGTGGATGAGCAGGAAAGCTTAGTCATCTTGTCTGGAAATATGTTATGTATAGTACATTTTAACAAGCAGATTATGTATGGGAAATTGTAATTGAGACTTATAGCTAAGGAGGAATGCTTATCTTAGAAAGCCATTTCCACATTCACCTGTATACCTAACATTGACAAAGTGCTCTAACAAGTTTCTCAAATTAATGATATTCCAGATTTACTGTCTGATTAGAGGTTAGGTTATTAACTATGAAACTGAACTGTGTGACTTATGTAAGTAAATTTTAATTTTGCCACTTCAAATGAAATGTTACCTTTCCTTAGCCTACCAAAACCATAAGAGTTAAAATGATCTTGTCCTGGTCTGAGCTGATTTAAGTTGCTTTGGCCATAATAAAAGTTGCTTAACAGTGAAGTGAGTATACCCTAAATTTGTCTTGGTTTAGCCCTATTTTATAGCAATACCAAGTGTGGACTGAACTGTCTGTGGTCTCAAATTGAAATGTGATGTAGAAGGGCAAAGAAACAGGTTGACAGCAGATATCAGAGACTGAAAAGACAATTCACAACAGTCCTTTTTTTCACACTTAACAAGATCTTGATGCAAAGTAACATCCAAAACTGTAACTTAGATACTGACTTAAATTGTATAAAAGAGAAGTTAATTGGAAACACAATCGATTATAACTGTTGCAATTGAGTGTGTGCATATGTATGTCAAAGAACTAGAGATTGTTGTGGTGAGAATGTTAAAAAGTAATAAATTAAAGCAGCTTCAGACTTCAAACCGTAACTTTCCTACATTAACACACATTGCCAATGGTTAATTTTTATCATTGAACATTTAAATTCATCAGTCCTTAAGAATCGTATCTTGTATTATCTTTGATCACATGATTTTCACAGCTAACGCCACATAAGTACTGTTGATCTCTATGGTCCTTGATGGTCCTAGCCATTGATGTGATCAGGCTAAAGAGCCTTTGAGAAGAGAAGCCAGAACAAAAGTGTATGTGTTATTTTTCCTCTCGCTTCAATTTGTGATCTTGTCCATTTATTAAACAACTGAGATCCTAGGCAAATCCCAGCTTTTGGTATCAAGCTTGGTGAGGTGAGATGGAGATTCCCAGTCAATGTTCAGAAGAGTAGATTCTTGTTCCTTTGCTTGTTGCTTTCTTTCTTCTTCTTCTTCTCATTTTATTTTCCTTTTACTTAGTTACTGCTTCTTTCCTTAAAACAAAACCTCTCTTTTCCCGCTGGTCTTGAGCTTCTTCAACAACCAGCACTGAATTGTCGCTAAGTTGTTTGTGGTTGTGAAGCCTCTGTTTTTGACCTGTGTCATATTTTCAAAGTCTTTACCATTATCTGACACCTAAACTGTACATTATAGCAAGAGATACCCAGTGCCAAGTTCACACACGCAGTTGCCATAATAAATTGGTAACCGTTGGTTGGATCTGAGGCCTTGCACAGATAACAATAAGGGGCAGTGAGAGCAAGACTTATGGCCTTTCATTGGCAATAGCATTACTATTTTTTATGGTGCCACTGGCTGCAAAGTGTTTCTCCAGTATACTAAATTGACAGGACCAAGTTAAACAGACTTTATGCTTTAGATCTGAAACTTCTTGCACTTTGACATGAAAAAAAGCATGGAAGAAGATAAACAGAACTTTTTTTTTGGTTGGTTTTTGCTGTTCAAATTATCCAGACAAAGATGAGGACAAGTCAGGTTGTAAAAATGAGATACAGTGACTTAATAAAATAGAGCAGACTTCTGTATCTATACATGTGTACATTTCAGTTTTCTTCAACAAGAAAGCAAATGTATTTTTATTTGGAGTGGTAAGGAACATCAATATTATCGTTAGTACATGTGCCTCATACACCATTCTTCAATAAGCCATTCTAACCATCTCATATTTAACTGCCTTTCTATACTTCTAAGTCAGATTTCAATGAGATAAGAAGTCCATTCTTAAGACATGACCAAAATTGCTGAGTTTTTGTTATACACGGAGAAAGTACTTGTTCAGCTTAACCATCCAAATTTGTTACCATGTGTTCAAAAGGATCATCATAGTTTGGCAGATCAGTTTCTATCAGTCTACAACAGCATAACTGTATGCCACGTATTGGATGGTGTTTCCACACAACAGTGATATTTTCTTCTTTGACTTCTTCAGAAAAAAAATGCAATGATATGTTTAAATACAATTCATGTTAAGTTTACACTGATAGGTGGCCTGATACCATATGTATTCAATGCAAAGTATCATTTGAACTCCATCATGAATTTATTTTTTAATTTTAATTTTAAATTCCATTATTTCTCTATAGTAATATATTCATCTGAGGGTCTTAATGACCTTCCTATAATATGCAGATAAAATATTTTCTATGTGATTTCTTCTTTCTGTGGGTAAGCAGGTATTTCGCTCGTTTTCTTTTTTTTTTGCATACGACCTTAATAGAATATTCACTATCACATTTCAATGACTTGAAAGCCGTAACTGAAAATACTGAATGCTGATGTGCAATTTGTTATGATCAATGTTTTGTCTGCCTTGCTCTCAGTATCTTGTATTATGAAAGTTATGTGAAATAATCATGGAAAAGATGAAACTAATACATCATTTATCAACGTTCCTCAAATTAAAATCAAAATCCAGATTTGCATTCAAACAAAATCAAATGAAAAAAAATTAAAAACCCATCTCAACCCACCCCCCAACCATCAAAATAAAATTATTCCGTCTATTCATTGTTGGAGGATCATGCCTTCAGTAATTCAAACAGCATTTAAATTATTTTTGAAAGAAAAAAATGTTTGCCTGCACAGCTGCACTTTGACTTCCTCCTTACATCACAGAAATCATCCTGGTTTTTCTGTCTGCCTTCAGCTTTTGAAAAGACCTGAAAGATGTGCTTTTATTCAGACTCTCATATAATGGATTTGTCACTATAGAGAAAGCTGAAGCCAGAAAGAAAGTGTTTGTGGTTACCTTTAGAAGTATCCAAAAGGATAGTTTGTGTGCTATTTATTTCTATTCTTTACCTCACACTATTTCCAAACTATACCAGAAAAACAGCAGAGTAAATGGAATATAGCCATCCAGCAAAATATTCATAGAAAGCTCTTTTCCCAAGTTCTAGTAGAGAAATCCAAAGAATGTCATGGATATTGAAAATCCAAAATGGCTCCACAATATCTCTAAGGTGATGTGATCCTCATTGTCACTGTGGTGTTTCCTATTAATGGTATTTACATTGTTTAAGAATTTTTAGGAATGTTTAAGATGTTTGCAAAATTCAGTTTGACCCAGAGCTTTGTTTATATCTTTGTTCATCTTTGTAATGTTTTGTACATTCTTATTTCTGTTGTACTTCGGAAATAAGCATTAAACACTGACCCCATGTATTTTACTATAGCTAGAAATCTGTGTTTGGAATTTTGACTTTGTGACAAAGGTAGGACACACATGAAATTTTTACTCTTTATATTCATGTTTCACTGTCATGGTTATGATGGTAATGTTTTAATAACTTGTATTACAAACTACAATCTCAGGTGTGCTCTCATTTAGGAATACAAACCCTATCTCTATAACATATCTATGAATATTTTCTCAGTACTAGGGAAAAAAGTTATTAAAACAGATGTATTGTACCTTTATGTGATATTATAAATTTATCTCACTGTAACATACAATATTGTTGAATTTAAGTCTCTCTTTCACTGGTCAAGTTATAGAAAATCAATTATCACTAAAAAAATCTGAGGGCTAGAACACTTCCTGTTCGAGGACAGGGTGAGAGAGCTGGGGCTGGTCAGCCTGGAGAAGAGAAAGCTCCTGAGAGAGCTTGTAGTGGCCTTCTAGTATTTAAAGTGCTCCTATGGGAAAGATGGGGACAGAGTTTTTAGCAAGGCCTGCTGTGAGAGGGCCAGGAGTCACGGGTTTAAACTAAGGGAGGGTAGATTTAGACTGGATATAGGGAAGTTATTGGGGTTTTTTTATGATGAGCATGGTGAAACACTGGAACAGGTTACCGTAGGAGGTAGTAGAGGCCCCATCCTGGAAACATTCAAGGTCAGCTTGGATGGGGCTCTGAGAAACCTGATCTAATTAAAGAAGTCCCTGTTCCTGCAAAGGGAGTGGGCTGTATGACCTGTAAATGTCCCCTCTAACCTAAACTGTTTTATGATTCTATGACTCTAAGAAAAATGTAAATAAGGAGTGGCATTTGTAACTAATTCTAACACCAAATTCCGTTGATGGTGATGCAGAGGTGTCTTTTGTATTTAGAAATTAAAAGTGCATTCATTTTTAAAAAGAAGCCCTGTTATGGATTTTTTTGTCTTTTTTTTTTCTTTAGGAATCATGGAATATTTTATAGTGTAGGACCTGATCTTCAAAGCATTATTTATCTGAGAAATTCTTGCCATGTAAATAACTACATTCACTTGCAAAGTCACTGGCTGCATGAGTAGCACTATATAATTGCCTTACCCTATAATGCCATTAATTTACAAAGTGGAGCAAGAATCTCAGAGCTCAAGGCTGTATCATGTCAATCAGGACTTTTCCACTGATTTCAGTATGAGCCAAGCAGGGTCTCACAGACATCTAAAGAACATTAACCCCAATCCATTTCTGGCCTGCAGAAAACTTTGACCCCCTCTCAATCTGGAACTTTGACTCTTCCTGGTATAACAATTTGATCTTTATTGAACATGGTGAACTTTACTGTCACATCTCACCTGGAAAGTATGAGGGTTTACTGCTCAAAGACAGAACACAGCAGGTTAAGCACAAACCTTATTACAGTCTGTTGAGCAAAAATTTAATATTTGTTGCCCTGTGTTGAGATCTGCAATATGAATGAAAAGTATTCTCAGGACTTTGAAACAGACAGTTAGAGAAGATCAAATTTAGACTTCTTATTGTTCCAGTAGCATCATTTGTTTATGTCTACGCTTCAGAACCTATAGTTGATGGAGTGCATTTTCATGATATGTGTGATAAAGAAGGGGAAAAATAATCATTCTTGTTTGACTGACACAGAAGCTTGATGCACTACACTAGTATCTAACATTCCCCAGTGCTTTAATTGTACCTTTTTAATAGATAATCTCAGGAAAGAATTGTCATTTGGTTTTAACCCTTTTAAACTATAATGCCGAGAAAATCATTTAACTTTCTAAATCTTGGAATCCCATAATAACCATCATCAATGCCTAATTATTTCAAACTTCATTAAAATGTATGTTCCTTTTAAGGTAACCTGGGGAAACTGATACTGGCTTTTTAGCAGTATTCTGCTCTCCTTCAGAGAAGAGAATTCATATGTTATGGTGTCTCAAGGACAGAATTACTACTCTGCAGAAAAAGGTAGTTTTGAATTAGGCAATTTAGAAGATTGCCAAAAGTACTTTACTTGATACCATCTGCAGAGGAGTCCATGCGTTATGTACTATAGAAGAGGGAAAAAAATATGATTTCTTCCTGATTAATGGTCCTAATATTACAGTAACCAGATTATGCTGAAGATTGTAGAAGCTACAAATCACTTTACTTGACTTATCTTAAAAAATATTAACATTGCTGGAAACAATAAGTAAAGGACAACTGATACTTTGCTTTACACATCCTTTTGTGAAGAAATCACATATATCCATGTATGTACACTGTTAAAACAATAGGGTTATGCCAAATCAAACATATCTAGTATGTATTCTTTTAATTTAAATATCAAACCGTAAGTAAATAAATAAGTTCTTCATTTTATATTGGAATGTTGAAGGGAAATAAGAGACCCCATCCTAAACAGGACTTTTTTTGTTTGATTTTTATTTGCTTTATTTTGCTTAAAGCAACAAAGTATTCTCAGCAATATTGTGGAAATACATGATTTAAAACATGTTTCAGCATTCTTTACTAAAGTTAAATTATAAAAGACTGCAGTAGAAAACAAAATTAAATGAATTTAAAATTCAGTTCTCCAGCCAAATTTCTGAATGACATAATGCCTAACTCATTTCCTGCTTACTCTTTGGATTTATTTAAGAATATTTTTCATTCTCCTCCTTCTGGTCTCTGGATGTAAGTAAGGGAAGCAGAAAGAACACTAAAAGAACTCCAGCTTCCTGACTTCAATTGACCACTGGACACAGAATGGATTGAGAGTAGCCCTAAAAGGAAGGACCTGGGGATTCTGGTGGACGAGAAGCTCAACATAAGCTGTATCCTGGGCTTCATCAGAAGAAGTGTGACCAGCATGTTGAGGGAGATGATCCTTCTGCTCTACCCTGTTCTTGGGAGCCCTGATCTGGAGTACTGTGTTCAGTTCTGGAGTCCTCAGCACAGGAAGGATGTGGAAATGTTGGAGCAAGCTCAGAGGAATGACATTTTACAGGATTCTCTGATTCCATGATTTTAAGCTGAAAGAGGGTAGATTTAGATTAGAAATTAGGATGAAAATTTTTACCATCAAGATGGTGAGGTGTTGGAACAGACTGCCCAGAGAAATCATGGATGCTCCATCCCTGGAGTTGCTCAAGGCCAGGTTGAATGATGCTTTGAGCAACCTGATCTAGTGCAAGGTGTCCATGGAAAAGGGGATGGAACAAGGTGATCTTTAAAGTGCCTTCCAACCAAAACAATTCTATAATTCTATGATTTAAAAAAAAAAATCTTCACTGTGTTAATTACTGGGATAGGAATTGCTAAGTCAGTCAAAGAGAAAGGTGTATGTACAGTTCAATTAAAAATAGTAGGTGTCCAGTGTAACTGACAATTTCAGAATTGATCTGAAGTGTGCTAAAAGGGTCTGAGTATATATAGATATATTTTTCTAGTTCTTATACTTTGATGGTATTAACTGAGCAATAAAAATGCATGTTAATGACATCAAGGTGACCATATTAGGAAAATAAAAAGGAAAACATGTATGTCTCATGAGATGTCAAAAAGTGTTGGAACTTCGAGAGATTCCTTTTCCTTTTTTATTTTTTTTTGGGAGGGAGGGAAGCAACTATTTCCCCCACTATCATATACTGAAATAATGTTGTAGGAGCTTATCAAAACTTTCACAAGGATTCAGCAAGAGACAGCATATATGGGTTATTTAATCCCCAATGTTTGAAACTTGTCAAAATTCTAAACAGTGGAAAAAAAGGCTTAGAAAAATTTAGATTCTGGAAAAATTTAAAAAAGACATTTCTACCTACTGCACCTATGATCAACAAGAACAATAATTAATTTGCCAGGAAATTGTATGCTGGCAGGAAGATTTGCTTTAGTCATTTCTGGAAAAAGTGCCAAAATAACCCTGTAAAACTAATGGAGGAAAAAAGCATCCTTGAAGCCCTCAAATCTTTATTCTATGTCCTTTGAAATATTCAGTACTTTTGATTTTGTGAAGAACACATTTACCCCTTGATGACTTTTGTCTAATTAGTCATTATTAAAATTTTTCTGACCATGGTGTTTCAGTTATAAATAACAATATAATCAAGTGTTTCTAGAGTCAAGATAAGGCAATTAAGAAAATTCTCTAATTAGCTGTGTTACCAAATAAACAAAACCCGGAAGACTGACTCCTCCATGCTTATATTCTCTTTAGTTGTTTGTTAAACATATGTCAGCTGATGACCATGGGATACACTGTTAGCCTGCAGCAGGGACACCTGTTCAGCATGTGAGTGGGAACACAATGTTTAGATACTAGGGCAAGATAACATGGGCTTAAAAAGTTTGTGAAGCACTCTGCTTGGCAGATGCAGAGGACATCCAGAAACTCTGCTTCAAATGGAG
Organism: Piaya cayana; assembly: GCA_013389865.1. Taxonomy (NCBI): domain Eukaryota; kingdom Metazoa; phylum Chordata; class Aves; order Cuculiformes; family Coccyzidae; genus Piaya; species Piaya cayana. The sequence goes on along the minus strand of WAAB01021658.1, from coordinate 37,523 downwards.
TGGGACTGCATGACAATGGTGAGGTCATCACCAAGGTCAGTGACCAGCCTCAGCTCGAGGAACTACCCTGGCACATTGGAAGCAATGAGTCAGACAGAATGTCAGAGAGAGGATGCTACCTCCCAGGGCTCATACACTTTGCTTTACCTGGGATAGGGTGGAATTAGAGTAATCGTCTTCCCTGTAAGGGGGAGGTGATATAACTCTAGTAGCATCAGGAGGGATGAGTTGGAGGTTGATGTGATCTTCATGGAGAATGTAGAGGCAAGAGGCTGAGCTACACAATACAAAGGAAGGACAATGAAGGATTACATTTGAATGAATATGGATGGACACTCCCAAGATAAGGATAGATGGGGCTTTGTGTTCTCTGATAATAATAAGGAGTCTCCTCAGTCTTCATATCTGAATTTACAGAATTATTACATTGCACTAATAGCAAAGGAAAGGGAACAGACTTTGTTGAATCAGACTTCAGAGTTAATTGGGCCTGAACCAAGCATTAGCCTCATGAGGCAGCAGCAGGCAATAATGTTTTGACACTGTTCTGCAGGAGATGAATGCACACACATGCCAACCAAAACTGCTGCCACAGGAGGTTAGTTCTTCACTGGGATTTGGATCCAAAATCTTATGTAGAGGCTGACAAGGCTCATGTAGCTCTCAGGCATTTTTCTCACCCATATGTGCATCGATAGTACTGCCAAGCAATACCTGAAACAATAAAGAATCAGTACAAAGCAGTGAGAGCAAAGGTTGTTTTTTCCTTCTTCCTATGGATAACAGGAAAATCTCAACCAGGAGTGGATTTATACAGAGAGATAATAAGTGGATGTGTGGATGTTGTTACAAGCAGTGCTTTGATTTTTATGACAAATATTTTTGAGGAATACAGACTGCTAGCAAGACATGAAATCTATTTGACGAAGTGTGGTAGGAGCATTCTTACTAATAGGACTTACCAGACAGATGATAAAGTCTTTAAGCTATTCAGGTCAGCAGATAGAGATAAAAGCTTACTTCTACATCAGGGAAGGTAGGACAAGGGTACATGGGGCAGGGTGATAAGTGTAAGTGAGGTCTTGCAAAGTTGGCCCACCTAAAATGCAGGTGCATAAATGCACACAGTCTGGGAAATTAACAAAGGGAGCTGAAGTTTCATGTGTGGATGAAAAACTGTGACTACTGGCTCTGGAGGTTTTCAAGACTAATTGGGATAAAGCCCTGAGCAACCTGTTTTGAATGCAGTATTGACCTCTCATTGAATAAAAATTGGATTAGATACCTCCTGACATTGCTTCCAACTAGACGATTCTGTAGTTCTTTTATTCTGATAGTCTACAGTATTCCAAAAACTGAAACAAAATCCTTTGCTAAACAGAGCACTCAATATGATTCCTTCAGTTTCTTTAGTTCAATGCAGTGAGAAAAAAGCATAATACTGTGCAAAAGAATGCAAGCTATCTGCAGAAAGCCAAATAGTTTGTCAGTGCATGCTTTGCTTCAGTTAATAAACTGATTCATGTACACAGCCTCTTCAGTTTGAAATGAAACTTTTAGTCCAAAGAGTAAAAATCTTAAATGAAGTCAAGATTATAGCACAGGATAGAAGCACTTCTGCATCAGAACTCCATACTAGAAAAGATTATTTAGAAATGTGATAACAGGCTTAAATTGGTAACTACCCTTCCTCAAACAAAATAACATGTTTACAATTCCAGTAGAAGTTATTCTTGTATGAGCTTTGCAACAACTGCTCTAGTGGCTGGCACCTCAGTCGTACTATTGCTTGCAAATGCAATGCAAAATGTTTCTTTACAGTCTTTTTTCACTTTGACCTTCAGTATCAGTTGGAAATTTAACATTCAAAGTTATTTCTTTATGAAGCAGTGTCTGGATTACATAAACCCCATCTCAGATCTGTTTAAGGCCTTATATCCAGGGCAGACATTGCTGGTTTTCTGTAGCAATGAATTGCATTAATAGGCATCAAAGATGATCCTCCACTATTTTAAGCAATAAAGAGTCCTGACAATGACTGTGAGTGAGCTAAAATAAATGGAGTTGTGTAAAAGTGCATAAATAACTGAGAAAACTTTGATCAGGATTAGAAAATTTACCATTGCCAAAACAAAAACATCTTTTCTAAGCCAAATTGAAATTAAACTCTGTAAGGTGAATCATCTTTATAGTAATCAACTTTAATAAACATAGTTTCTGGTTAGAGAAATACCTTCTGGTTAGAGGATATACTTTAAAATGCCTAATAATATTAATTTGAGTTTCCACAAATGTTACAATAGGAATATTCACATCACAACATTGCTTTCAGAATATGGCAGGAGGATGGTGTAAACATTGTATATCTGCTTCTGAAATAAAAGTTGTCAACTTCCTCAGCAAAATAGACAGAAGAAATGAATATTGATAGGCCAGTGACAGTAGCAACATTGCTGAATTGCTAATAAAAAACAAACACCAAACTAACTCCCTAGACCAGCTTTCAAGTAGTGTAACAGTATCAGTTTGGAAACAGGAAATTGCATTTATTGGAAAAACAGAAGTACAGAAATTTGGTCTTATTTTGCACTTGACATGTTACAAAAAATAAGCACTAGGAAAAGTGATCAATATACAGGCTTTACTATCTTCTTGAGCTGAAAATAGGAACAATATTTCAATTTTCTAAGCATAGAAGCCACACAATTTAAGATCATCCTAAGCAATCCTGCATCATTTATTAGAGTTAATGTAGTCAATGAAGTATAGAGAACTATTCTGACGGCTAGATCTGGATGCCAAATACCAGTAAAGCAGAAATGCTCTTCAGATTCTATTGAATGTATTGATTTGGGACATGACCCATTTCCTCACAAAGATTTAGCTAATATTTGAGATGTCTGCTAGACCTTAGGAAGATCCCTTTAGGAAACACTTGTCCAGATAGCAGGAGGATACTTTGGAGTTTTAAAATGTAAAAGATGCCTATGTTTAGGCACTTGCACCCTATTCTGCATTTCTGTTGTCTATAACAAGAGTTTAAGCGTGTATATGATATGTTGCCTTCTCCCTCATAAAAAGGTAATTTTAGGTGACCATGATCTGCAACTGAAGAACACTCAGGCATAACAATGATATGAGAAAGGTATCTATTTATGTCCTGAAATGATAAACTTTTTTCCAATTTAAACAAAGAAGCACTGGACATTTACACTTACACCAAGTTGCCAGGGGTAGACCGTACCTGAAAGCACCACCTAAATAAATGACACATTGCATACCTCTGCCCATCTCTAACCAACTGTATTAACCTGATATGAGCTGAAAAACAAAGAAGCAGAAGATTAACTTTGTTATATAACTGTTGCTAACATCTAATTTCTCTTAAAAACTTGCTTTAACTTTTGCTCAGCACTGATTTAGTCACGTGGTTGGACTATGTGATTGTTGTAGGTCCCTTCCAACTGAAAATATTCTGTTCTATTCTGTGCTGTGTTATACTGCTTGAGGTCTTTTGCAGTATCCTTCTTTGCAGAGGCCAGGCTATTAGGCAACACTTGGACAGGTCAAGCAGTTGGGGCAAGTGCTCTTTGGACTCAGCGTGGATAGGAGGGGCTGGACATTGATCTTTGGGAGAGTAAAACATTTGTGTCATGGAATAAAAAAGTTAACCCACCCTGCTTAATAAATATACTCAAAATTATATGTCACAGATACAGTTTTCTTTTTGTATCTCCATGACACAAATTCCTCCATGACATTACGGAGACTATAGTACCCTGTAATGGAGTTGGCATTCACAGACTTTCAGGGATGCTATTCTGCTTACAAATACATTAAATACTTCTGTAAATGCCCTTATGGATTTAGAATGAAGTGAAACCATACAGTTCCATTTCCTAAACTATATGTTCAAGGAAATGTTTAAAGATTTGGTAATGAATGCCACTGTAGCCTTTTGAGGCAGGTAGTTATTACCAATCATATTTTTCAGATGCTGATATTGAGATACAAAATAGTAACCTGGCTGAGGGGTACAAAACAACTCATTGGCAAAGACAGAGTAGAACACCGGGGTTTCTGACTTCCTGACCCTAAGAAAATCCATAAAACCAAGCTCTGTCTGTGAGTGGATGATGTTGTATCAGTCTGTGAGCACAGAACTCTTGGAGCTGGTAGAAAAAATAGGGAAAAAAAAAGATATGCAGATCATTTTAGTGTTCATATTCTGTAGTAGTTCTATTATATATGTTGAAATTCAGTGTTCTACAGCTCCTAACGGAAAACTATTAATTTTCATCTTTTTTTTAAATTCTTTTTAATTCTTTTTCTTTGGAGAACTTTTCAACCTAGTAACCATAAGTTTCAAAAACATTAAAATAGGGGAAGTCAAGTAAAATGTTTCAGCCCACTGAGTAAACAGCATAGTGCTGTAATAAATCCTTACAACTGTAGCCTGCAATGAAATATTTAAATGACATATCTCTCTATATTTTAAAACAGAGCTGCCATATTTGTGTGTATGTACTACAGAAATGGCATCCAACCCTGTAGACAACAAAAACAAATAACTACATATAAAGAAATATATGAACTTTAAGATTTTTGTTATTTTTAAAACATCACATATATTTCTAAAGAGTAAAAATCCAACACATTACTAATCACACATAAATCACATATTTTAGATCCATTTAGAAGCAAGTTTAAGGAAGCATTTTTTTTCTTTTCTCTTTTATGCAGAGAAGTGTAGAGTTGTGCTGAGATACCTCAATCAAAACCTATTTTAATCTCCGTAATTCTATAGACCTCTTAGACCCAAGGTTAAATTAGTATTATAATAAATAAATGAAAGAATTCCAAATTCCATATCATGCAATACAGAAGGGGGCTTAAAGCATATAATTCTTATGTAGTTCTATAAATTTCAAAGTAATTTCATTAAAAATATGTTAAACTGTTTCCTAATGATTTCATGCCTATGAAATTTCATTAAAAATTTGTGGTGAAGGAAAATGTATGTCATAAACTAATATATTAACATTTCTACATTTTTAGGCCATGTACTCCTTTAAGAACTAGTACATGTTATCTGAGAACTGTTATTCCAGGTTAATCATGCCTTAGAAAGCCATTTTGGAATCTTAACATTAAACATTAGACTAGTGTAATTCTAGGAAGGAATATCAATTCTATAACCACAATCCAGTCCACATTAAAAAACCTGGTAATTTAAACACAAGTTTTCCTCATTCTGATTGGAGGAGTTAGTTCAAGTAGTGTTTGTGAGGCATAAGTGTACCTCGGAAAAAAATATGATACCTGCCTGATCAGAGAGATTCCCTCTGTCTATAAAAAGCCTAACGCAATAAAGGTTTGATCCAGAGACCTGTAATGAAAAATAAGCCTTCATTTCTTAAATAGATTCTACAGTGGCTGTCTGTATATACAGTATAGAAATCCTAGTTTAAATGCATAGTGTTTAATGGAGAAAGATATGCAGATACTCCATGTTTGGCAGCATTTTATTAAAATTTCTCTTTTTAGGAATAAAAATAAATGAAACTAAAAATAAATAAATAAAATAAATGAAATAAAAATAAATTACTTAAAAGGCAAAGTCTAAATATGAGATCTAAAATAAGTGTAGTCTTCTAATGAAAAAGGGAAAAATAGTCTGTAAGATTTCTTTACCTTCTGTTATTTTTTACTAAAACCTTAAGCATCCTTTTCTGGTGTTTACAAGTAAGCTTCCATTATTGTTAAAGAGTTGGTTCCTAGTTTCTTAGCAACCCCTGTTGAGTGGCTAATGTATCACCAAGGCTTTTTTTTGCAAAATACCAAAGAATATACTGACAGCTATGTACACATTCAGATTGCCTACATTGATATATTTATCCAGGCTAGAAATCTGCTCCTTTTTTATACCTCTGGTATTCTGTAGATGAAGGCATACTTTAATGATTAGATTTTTTATTTAACTAGAGAAATAAATCTCCAAGTATGTCTTCTGTCTTATGGGAGTTATACTGAAATTGAGGATGAGGTCTTCCCACCTCCACAGATGTTGCAATGTTCAGTCGAACTATTCAGAACACCACCATTATGGTGAATGGCAGTGAAGAGAATAGAATTTTTATAGTTAAATTCATAAGACTGTAATAATATCTTAATTTATCAAAGGCTTCTCTTTTCACAGCTCATCTGAATTAAATGATGTTTATGCAGAGAATACTTCAGAAAGGCTCTAAGTCCATTTTATCTGCTTATGTTGAAGCTGTCCTTGAGGGAAGGGATACTCTGACTGTGTTACACTGACTGAAGCTTGCAGCTGCTTACAGCTTTTCTATCTTTTTCTCTAAAGGTTAAAGATATCTGGAGGATAAATATTTTATTATCTTGAAGATTTTTAGATTATGTTATTTTCCAAAATACTTTAAGTCACTGCAACGATCCTGATCAGGAAGTCGCTATACACTGAGAAATCAGTGACCCACAACATAGTTAACCTGAGTAGGTGCAAACCTCAATTGCACTGTGCTATGTGTCTAGTGTGACCTTCTGGCTGTGTTGCTCTGCGTAGATCTCTTGATCACAGGATAAACATAGAACAAGGAGCCTTCAGGAAGCTCTCATTTGGTACTGACAATTATAACATCTGCATGGCCTTGCCTTTAGCTAAAAGTGCAGCAAGAAGGTCTCACGCAAACATCCTTTATGAACAGAGTTGCTTTCTTGCAAGAAAACTATGTAATAGCTCAAATAACCAAATAGGATTAAATTATCTCCAATAGGGATCTATGGATCTATTCAGTGTGAAGTGAGGAAATCCATCCAGTGTCCATCTGATCCTGCATGAATGCTCAAGAAAGGGTTCCCAGCATCTGAAGACGTCTAAGATTTACTTGTTATTTATTTTCCTTTTCTTATTATGTCTTACTAGACTCACATTTTTATCTTCTCATTTGTTGTCGAGCCTTTCTTAATAAAAGTCAGAAAGAAATCTGAAACCTCCATGCCTCTGTCTCTCTCAGTCCCCATCATTTTCCCCGGAGCAGAACAGTCACTAAACGTATCTTACACACTTTCTTTTTATGTTCAGGAAAACTGCATTTCAACTTAATAGAATTTATATGGACAAGAGAGAAAAGACTCAAACTGATTTAGAAATCAGATCCACCAGGATCATACTTGACACATGACAGAAACTTACTGCAGATTGTTACTGCACAGTAGAGTGTCTTCATTTTTGTATTGTTGGTTCACTTCGTGTCTTGCTTTTTTGTGTGTTTTTTTCTTCCAATTTTGATAAAACATATTCTTCATAAATAAAGAATCCTAGAATTTATTTTTATATGATTTCTACCTAAAAGAACAGTTTTCCCTTCCATTTTATGTTAATCTGTTATAAAAGGTGACAGATCTCTAGAAAAATTTGATATGGATTATAAAATTAATAATCCAAAATAACTTCTCCAACTTTTTAAAAGATTAGATGGAGTGATGCTTTTCAAACAGCACTCTGACCACTTACAACACTGTTGTGCCTGATGTGGTACCTGGTCCTTAATTTTTTTGCTGGATTTTTAGTTACCCCATTGGCAACATTTATAACAGTATAGTTTTGAAAAGTCCACAAAGCTCCATTTGTCTTTCTTCTCAGGAGGCAGAAATTAAACCATTCCAGTCTGAAACAGTAAAATCAAAGAAAAAATATTCTTAAGCATGCTTCTAACTTCAAACATTAACCTACATGAGAACCCAGTCTGCAGTGTCCCCTATGTTTTAGCCTACACAGTATGAAATAAACAGAAATCTTAAAATAGTTTTTAAAATAATGAGTAGCATTCTTCCCTTAGATTGACTAGGGAGAAATACAGTAACTATTTGTAAATTTCTGTAAACCCCATTGTAGTCAAGACTCAACAAAAACATACTGCAGTGAAAACCCAAGGCTTTATTTTCATTTGTATCATTTCACAATGTGAAATGCCCTAAAAAGCTTTATTTTAATTTTAAGTGGATCTGACATGAGTACAGTGGCATTCTGTATGAGCTCAGTGTAAGTGAGAATCAGGTCACAGACTTGTTAACCCACTGTGTCTTCTTACTCCAGAAAATCAGTTCAGAATATTGTTTGCATGTGAAATGCATAATTTGTGGGGAAAAAGAAACCTATTGACTATGCTAAAGCCTGTTAACATTGTCATAGCTTAGTAAACAGCAGCATTGACAACAAAATACATTCTGTAAATGTTGCAACATCTAACATGTGCAAAGAAATCTTTTTGGGTTGGTGTGTTACATATAATTAGCACTATTTTTGTGTGGGAGGCCATCATCAAGACCATTAAGAGTTTTGTCATAGTTAAACATTAAGCATTCCATTTACTTGCCTAAATAAGTGTCTAATGCCATTTGAGATGTTATAAGAAATACGCCCATAAAATTATGGAGAATTGCATAGGAATATTTGTATTTTGGAGGAGCATCTAGAGGCTCAGCAGTTTACCCACAGATATCTTCATACTGTAAACCGTTAGATGTAGGCAACAAAATCAAGCCCCAACTAAGACTAGTAGGAAACAAGATGGACTTTAATATACATTAAGAGAATTGAAGAGGAAAGAAACCTAAATGGAAAAATTGTATAATGGAGGATGTAGACTATTTCCCACATTCCTACTGACTGTTTAATTTAGTCAAAATAGTTGGAATTCAATTTGTCAAATAATACCACACAATGACATTTGTCTAAGTAGATATGCATGCAAGCCACTTACATTTCCTAAAATAACAGAATGATAGAACATCTCAAATTGGAAGAGACCCATAAGGATCACTGAATTCAGTGCTAACTTGCCTATGTGGAGAACAACACATTTTGAAACATCTATCTTTGTTCTTTGCAATGGTCTTGTGTGAAAGATACAGGTTCTCTGCAGGTCTCATCTGCTAGCCCTAAGCTTTTGTTTCAGATTCTCAGTATCTCAGATATGGCATAAGACTGCAGGAGAACATCCCTCTCTGGAAAGTTAGATGGACTATATGTGAGACAGGCAGGTAAAGAAGGTGGCACTGGACATCTATGTTTAGACACCTGACTTGAATGCATGGACATAAGTTTGTATCATTCTCTTCCACAGAATGCAGGCCACCAAGAATCTTGTTTAAAATTAAAGGTAGGAATGTTTCTGTTCTTATCTTCACTAGAAAACATGAGTTCCATAGGTCACTTTTTGCACAAATTCTTTCTTTATTCATTTTCCTTTCCTGCCTTTAAAATCATGGATATTTTCAGTTCCTTTTCAACTACCTCTACAAATAAAGTTTATGTAAATATGCTCAGTTGATTTACCTTTTAGTCTCTTCTGGATGCATATTATTGTATTGTTGGGCACATAGAAGCTTAATGAGTTCTTGGGTCCAGATATGTCTCTCATCATATTCCCAAATCACATCACACTTTCTACCCTGATGTTAGGTTTCTACACAAAACAAATATATCAAATCAAACTGAATAAGAGGCATAATGTGAACACGTAGATTCCTGACCTTGATGAACAGGGACTGCCCTGAGATTTTACCACAGCACTTGTAAGCATGAGAGTTTATTTTCTTCTCATTTTATAATTAATGGATTGAGATTTTTCTACGGTAACCATATCTAATCCTAGTATTTTTTACACTACAAATACTTTGAATTTCTGTAACATAATTTTTTGAAAGGTATAGAACTACTGCAGTAATAATTTGGAAAAATGTGATCAACAGAACGTTTTTCTGTGCATGCAAAATGGAAAGTCTATGCAGAAATGAAAAGTAGTAGTAAAGTAATATTAATCAGTAAAGAAGTCTACCTTCAAGGAAAGAATCAGACGCAGTTTGTTTTCAGATGTAAAGACAGAACCTTAGATAAATTATATGATATTTTACATCAAGAATTTAAGAAAATATAGAGGTTTTTCTTTTTCACAGAAACACACAAAAGCTGACAAAATAATTTCTCACTTTTCCAGCAAAACCTAGTTGCATCAATTTGAAGTGAGAGAGAAAGAGATTTTTTAAGAAGTATATTTCAGCCTGAAATATGGAGAGAGAAAATGGTAATATTCAGAGAGATTTTCTAATCTTAACCTCAAGCTAAAGCCATCAGAACTTGCTCAATAATGGTGACAGCACATGATTCATTTCACTTATTTCATCTTGCCAAGGACAATTGTACAAAGACAGGAAAAAAAGCAGTACGTGCCTTTTCTTGTCTATTCTATTTTACAGGTGGCTTCAAAGTTAAATATTTTTAACCAAATTCTGCAGTTGAAAATGCTCAGTTAACAAAATAAAACTTCATAATAATTTTGGGGCTTTTTTTAACTATAGTTATAGTAAGAATTGACAGCGTGAGAAATCTCATGAAAAACATTTGGGTTTATTCCGTAAAGTGAGTCACAATATACAGTAATTCAAGTGGATATTAAATTGTTGCTTGTTACAGTCCTTTGTATAATAGCTTAAATATATGAATCTACAAGAAGGTATTTTTTCAAGCATCAGTATACAGATGTCTTTTGATACATGGTATATAACTTTGAATCCTTTGGATTACCTCCACTAAAATTACTCATGGCTTGGACTCACATGTGCCAGTGCTATATTCTTCTCATTATTGAAGCATAAAAATAACTTTCCTTTCTTATGTATTTTTCCCATAATAATGCCATACTGAAAGATATAAAATATTATCCCAAGTTTACAACTAGGAAATTTCATTAGAGCAATATTGAAGCCTTAAGCCTACAATGACTTATACATTGTATAACAGAATAAAGGAAAGTCTCTTAATGTTGAAGAGACTCCTTGACCCAAGATTAAGTTTTTCTTAATATGGTACTTGAAGAGAATGAGTGAAATTGGATAACTCACCTTTTGAAAAATTATACTCCGTATATTCAGCTTTTTGTTTGAAGGGGGGAAAGAAGAAAAAAATAAAAACAAAACCAAAAAACCCTACAAAAACAAACTAGAGGTTTTTTTAATGATATTTTGCAGCTTTATTAACTTACAAAAATCTTGAGGGATTCAGTAAAATTCTACCTGTCTATGATGTTCAAAAGAAAAATTACATCATTAGCAAGCATTCTTCAAACCCACAGTGTACATTGCTATCACAGAATGTAAGAAAAAGATATATGTAATAGGAGTGTCACATTTTTGAGATACGTACAACTACTCATCACATCATTGTCTTAAGCTTCATGGTTCTTCACAGAAACCATATGAACAGAAATAAAGCAATATATTATACTAGACAAATAAACATAGACATTGCTAAAACAGCTTTGCTTGCCCGATGCACACCTGTGCTTTCTGAAATAGAAAAATATGACATTGGCAACATATAATTGCACAGTATGACCTTGTACGAAAACATGATTTGCCCTCAAACATTGAGGTGATTTCTCTAATGATTTCTGTTTCCTCTAAACTTATGTTTAATTATTTGTCTGTGGCAGCCATTTAAGAGGTCAATCATTGGCATGTAAAGAGTGTTACAGGCGAGTAAGAGGTTTAACTCTCCCCTGATGTGGGTTCCAAATAGATATGGGATTACAGAGGCTCAAGAACAGCT